>JARJPL010000295.1:0-46167 GCA_030782805.1 Aschersonia sp. MBC 622 | reverse complement strand
ATAGTAAGTAGCTAGTCAAGTAATAGTACCCTAAATAGCTTAGAGAAGTAAGTTAATTCAAGGGACTATATTTAGTTCTAAAAGGTATCTAACCTAAGGCTATGCTGAATACTTTACTTTAACGTGCCTTGACTTACCGTCATAGCATGTTCTGCGGACAAGACCGTGATGTAAGACTATAACGCTGTTAAGAACTTAGACACGGGATATCGCAGACAGATTATTGCTAAAAGACACGCGCTAGCCAAATGTGTACTCATAATCGCCGGCGATTGTCTAAAGTGTGCGCCAGGATTGTCAAGACATGTTAGTAATAATGCATCACAAAGATTGCCGTGCCATGCATGACCAAATCACGCATCTGCGTTTTATAGCTATATATACCATCTATCACGACTGTTGAAATTACGATTTCTACTTCCCCCAAGTCATCCAAGCTGAAGATACACCGCAAACTTCTAGTACTTTAAGATCTGTTTTATTTACCCGTCAAAATGTTGTCCCGCCTATTCACTGTCCCCGCCATTCTCTTGGCTACCCTCGGATCCGCCGCTACATTGGCGCCGAGGGATGAGGTAGGCCAATCGTTGTACGTCGGGTGACGGCGTTTCAGCTGATACAACAACTTTTAGAACGCATGTCAGCGCGTGTGCTGCGACGCCCTTGTTCAATCAACTTCCAGAGGATTAGTTGGCATCAACTGCAACCGCGGTGGCATTGACTGCGGTTTCAGTGGCCAGATTGCTTCCTGTTGTGCAGCAATCGTCCCAGTACGTCTTGTCCCGCCGTCATGCTTGGGCACTAGATATCTAACCAATTGACACAGGTTGGAGCAAAGGATGGTACTGGAATCAAGTGCCAGCGAGGAAACTAGTACTATGAAAGTGGAAGAGTTGTCAGTATACAACTATGACCTAAATACCACTGACCTTTGACTTTTAATATTGGCTTCTTTGAAGTGCCAGTGAATGCACGGCAAGCTGAATCCCAGAGCGTTTTGTATGCACTGGCTAAGCGGACTGTAGCTTGTGAACGAGAAGTGCGGTAGAGTTGTCGGTAATAATCCAAGGCATGCGTCCTTGATTGCATGAGTAAATGGGTGAACTGAGCATGCGAATCGCTCAAAGAAAAAGTCTCCTCAGCTGCGATGATAGCTAGAGTATTGCATTGACATGAAGGTGCGAGCCTAGTCCGTATTCTATATTTAATGTAACCTACTGTCCTATGTAACCATTGCCTTTCTGTATAGGCATGTCTAGTGTTGCAAATAATATATACGAAATAATATCGGCAATAGAGGCCCCCTCACAATATCATTGTATTATCCGAAGACCTATATTATATTACCTCATGTAGCAACCAGTCACATTATATTGTATTACTAAGAACCTAATATATTGCTAGTACTATAATATAGACTAATACTCGGAATCACGGCCTAATGAGCAGTACGTATAAAACCATATAACTTGACTCGATTCTCGTGATTACTCGATACTTGTCAGCTAAGTAAAAAGCAAGGACTCCAGTTCAACCAAGCGTCAACTTTAGCCGAAAAAGGCATCAGAGTGAGATGTTAAGTAACAATGGATGTTGCCGAGCCAGGGAGCTCAGCTAGTGCGGTGCATGATCCGCAGTTTGAGATGGTGTGATTTGGGCAATATAATGAAGTCATAAAGACTAAAGGTCACACGAAAAATGCTTGTACGTTGATTAAATGTCATTCATCATACTCACGTTTTCGTACTTGATGTACTATAAGCCACATCCGTTCACTCCACATTCAAATATTTCTTCAGCTTCTCCAGCGCCCCAAACAGCTCATTATCATGGCCCCTCCGAGCCACAACCTGAAGCGCGATTGGCGCACCTTCAAAGTCGCCCTCGTCCCAAAGCCGACGTACGTGCTCACACTCGTCGCTCAGGCAGTTGTCGTCATCGCCATAACGCTCCGTGCCTTTTGGTCCAGCCACAATCGGCGTCGGAATCACCACGCCCGGCATGTCTAGGTAATTGAAGAGGATGGTGTAGTTCCAGTAAAACGCCGTCTCGTGGCTGGGCGCGGGCCCGTAAAAGGCAGGGCATATGAGCACGTCCACGTCCTGGTCGTTCCAGTGCGCGGCCCAGTCGCACCAAAACTGCTCCTTCTTTTTGCTCAGCTCAAACAGGCCCTGTGTCGTGGGCGTAGGCGCCGCCTCGGCGTCCCGCATGGTCCACTCGGACAGCAGCAGCAGCGGCTCGCCGGCATCCTGCAAGCTCTGCCGGGTGGCATCGATGCCGTAGGGAAAGTAGGCGGTGCGCGCATTCTTGGCGGCCTCTTGGGTGCGCAGCGGCGCAAATGGCTTGACTTGAATGTCGTCGTCGTCGTCGGACGCGGCGCGCTGTAGCTGCGTCTGCGCCCACTCGAGCGCCCTGACGACGGGCGGCTGCGGCTGAATCGCGCCGTCTGTCATCATGAAGCCGACCTTGAGCGGGCCTGCGGGCTGCGGGGTAGCGAGCCCGGTCCATGGCGTGGTGGTGAGGCGGGGATCGACGCGCCAGGGCTTCGCGGCGGAAAAGACGGACATGAAGAGGTCCATGTCGCGCAGGGACCGCGACATGGGACCCCAGGTAGCCGGCACCGTCAGCTCAGCGGCGGCGTTGCCGGGCAGGCCGTCCTTGCGCGGCAGCAGGTTGGACGTGGGCTTGAAGCCGTAGATGCCGCAAAAGGCAGCCGGCCCGCGGACGCTGCCGCCAATGTCGCTGCCGACGCCAAAGACGGAGCCGCGCATGGCCTGCAGCGCGGCCTCGCCGCCGCTGGATCCGCCAGACGTCAGGGTCGTGTTGTGCGGGTTGAGCGTGCGGCCGTGAAAGGACGCCGACTCGAGGTGCATGATGAGCTGCGGCTGGTTCGTCTTGCAGTAAAAGACGGCGCCGGCGGCGCGCAAGATGGCAATGGCATGGCTGTCGTAGTCGACGACGGTCTCGGAGCTGAGCGTGCCCAGGTCCAGGAGGCGGTTTCGCAGCGGCATGTGCGCCTTGATGCTGGTCGGCACGCCGTGCAGCGGACCAACAGTCTGCCCCGTCGCGGCGAGATGGTCGTCGAGCTCGCGTGCGCGGGCGAGCGCCTCGTCCATGAAGAAGTCGGTGAGGCAGCAGGTGAGCTGGTGGGCCATGGCGGCTCGTTTGCAAAACGCGGTCGCGACCTCGACGGCCGAGTATCGTTTGGCGGCAAGGGCGGCGGCCAGCGCGACGGCATCGTAGGCTTCGGTGATGTGCAGCTCCCGCTCCGTCAAGAGGCCAGACTGGCGCGGGATGGCGGTGACGTTTTTGGGCGCAGAGTCGATGATGTGCTGCGGGAGGCGCAACGCGACGGGGATGCTGTCGGCCAGACGCTGCAGGCTCGCTGCTCGCTTCTGCTCATATTCGGCTGAGCCCCGTGGCATCGCGGGGTTGACCGTCAAGATGGGGAGAGCGGGCGTTGCCATTGTTGTTTGTCAAGGGCGGCGGGAAGCTAGAATGGACGTGAGGGAGGAAAGACGTCGAGTCTGAAAACAGTGACCTGAGATGGAAATCAGGTCAGTTATGAAAATCATTGACATGCTCGCCCCCCCTGCTTCCCTGGTTTTATCTATTGTATCATGCTTGCAGATTGTTATTAGCACTTGCCGCTCATGCCCCCGCCAGTCCCCAGATTCGCAAATGGAGTTGGAGCCCCATCTAGTTTGCGGGGTTGGAATTTATGTGGCTTGTATTGATGCAGTGGAATGGAGTTCCGACTACGGATCGATGGTCGGTCGTTCCGCTGATAAGATGGAAATGCTATTCATTGCTCCTCTGGCGCGAAGCTAATTTTCTTTGTTTGGCGCGCCTTCGTGGCAATTTATGTGCGGAATCATTTTCCGATTTAATATGAACGCCCGCTGACAAAGAACAGCCACATGTTGGCAGACATACGCCAGATATAAGGCGTTTGCTTTTTTTTTTTTTTTTTGGTGTCACACATGTTGCCGACGAATCAGCGCAGCGGCAGTGGTCATCATCTCAGCGCTCAGCGCTCAGCGCTCAGCGGCGTGCTGTGCCTGCTGTACCAACCTGCTGTACCAACAATAGAAATCGACGATGATTTTTATATATATATATATTTAAAAAAAAAAAAAAAAAGGGCTCAAAGTCAATTTGATGTACAAGTAAAAATCAAACGAATCAAAAAAAGTTGGAATAAAATAAAAATAAATTGTCAAATTACAGCAACTTTACTCAAGAATAATCAATTTCCACGCCCACCGGCACACCAAACACCTGTCTATTCTCCACCTCGCCACAGTCAACGGCCGACGTGGACGCATCCTCATTCTCATTGACACACTTTCCGCTCGTCTTGTGCACGATATTTCCAGAGACGGGGAAATTCCAAGCGTTGGACTCGCAGCCGTCCTCGCTCGTCGAGACGGCCCCCCCGTCACTAATACCATTATTACTCACGAGGCAGCTGTTCCGGTTCAGCAGGCTGCTGACGCGGCCCGACTGGTCGACGGTCCAGGACTGGCTGTCGGACGCGTTGCAGGTAGACCAGGTTGCTGCGCCAGAGGCAGAATCAGTCAGGCAATGCAGGGACCACGTGTTGAAGATGATGCCCGTCGGCACGGTGTTTAGCGCGTGGCCTGAGATGCGAAAGACGGCGGTGCCGTGCTTGGGGACTCCGCGCGCGGCAACGCCCCCGCTGCTTGCCCGGACCGTGGATGTCTGGCCCGTCCACAAGTCCCTCACGGAAAGCGTCGCAGCGCTGTCCGGGTGCACGCCGATGCGAGCCCACGAGACGGCCAAGTCAGCCGCCGCGCTGCCCTTGTTGAGCACCGTGACCAGTCTATCGCCATTTGACAGACTCTTTGTCAGGACGTCCCAGCTGGCGTCCCGGCTCGCAAGAGATGCCTGCTGCACCAGACGGTCCTGGTTGACGGCAATCAGGTCCTTGTTGGTCAGGAACCCCAACTCGTCGCTGGTGAGGCGCGGGATGTCGGCGCTGATGATGAGCGGCGCCGAGAAGCTGCTCCACAGCGCAAAATGGCTCTTCTTTTCGTCGAGCGTCAGCCCCGGGTGGTCGGCGATGAGAAAGTCTGGGTCGTTGAAGAAGCCCGGCTGCTGGAAGCGCGTGGCGCGCACCTGGAAGCCGTAGTTGCTCATGACGCTGTTCCAGGCCGGGTTGGAGCTGTACGTCGCAACATCGTACGAGTGGCGCGCCAGCTGCCCGCCCGCGGCCGCCTGCATCATAATGGCGTACCAGCCTCGCAGGTCCTGGGGGTTGGCGTAGTATGCCGGCGCCGAGTTTGAAAAGACGATGCGCTCGTTTTGCGCCTTGTCCTTGTTGAACGCGGCCATCAGGCCCAGCCAGAGCCCGTACACGGTGGGAAAATCGCTCACGTAGCAGCCGTCGAGCTTGAGGTAGCGGAACCCCCATGCGTAAAAGTCGTGCAGGTCCTGGCTCTCGTGGTGGAGCGTGCCCGGGTAGCTGGCCGCGCACGAGAGCGTGCCCGCGTCGCTGTAGATGCCCGGGATGAAGCCGGCGGACGCGAGATGCTCCGTCAGCCACGTCAGCCCCCTGGGAAACTTGGTCGAGTCCCAGACCATGGATCCTGTCGAGTTGCGCTTCGTCGTGGACCACGCGTCGTCGAGGTTGATGCGGTTGTAGCCGGCGCTGAGGAGGCCGTTGGCGGTCATGGCGGCGGCGGCGTCGACAAAGATGGACTCGTTGATGGATGTCATGAAGCGCGCCCAGTTGTTGAAGCCCATGGGGGGAAGAGGTAGTGTTTCCGGGTCTGGCTTGCCGGCTACAGCCGTGCCAACAAGGCCGGTAGCCGCGATGAGAATAGCTCCAGATCTCATACTGCTGAGAATGAGTCAGAATATTTGTCGATTTTGGCAAAAAACCTTTTGAATATGGCTGGAACTTCCATCTTGGTTCTGCTGGTATCAGTTTATATACTTTATACAGAGGCAATCTATCTTGCAGGTGGAAACGGACAATCGGCACGTCGATTAATTAGTTCCTTTCCCGGCGAGCCGCGGGGACACAATAAGATGCGGTCGGATCGGCCCACTCTCATTAGATATTGGATACCAACTGCAACGTTGCAACTTTTTACCTGCATAGCGCTCTGACTTATCTGCAATCTCCCAATATTCACATCAAATCAACCGTCGGCACTTGTGGCGGTTTCTCCTCCTTCCAGATTCAGAAGGTCAACAAACCGGCTAATCAGACAGAGCTAGCCGGCGGACCATCAACGCTACGTGGTAGGGTTCTAAATGTACGTATGTACTTGAAGGTGTTGTGACTAATGGTCATGTAGTGAAATGGAATTTACATTCTACTCCACACTCCTGCTTGCTATCCTGGCGCAGCTCGACATCAAGGTGCCATTGACGTGACATTCGGATGCGTACGTAGAGCTCACGCATCGGAACATTTCGGTACCCCGCGTGTAGCTGTTTGTATTGTGCGGGGTAATTAATCTTGACAAGTAATAAGTCAAAGGATACTGTCCAGGAATAATGGACCACCCCAACTAGTCTGATGGGCGACTGGCCAGAGTACATGGACAGCAAAGAGTCATCTGCCGCACTGATCAAAGCCTACTTGCGATACGGATCTTTGAAAAAAATTACCTGTATGGTAATGTCATCGCGCACATTGCGGCTCAGCGGCGTCGTCGCCGTCGCCAGACCCTGCACGATGCCTCGTCGCGTGCCGCCCAGCGCGTTCCTTAGCAGGCACACAGCCGCGTTGCCCGTGTCCTCAAAGTCAAAGTACTCGGGAGTCGCTTTGTAGCTCGGCCAGCCGTCCTCGTCGTAGTTCCAGTCAGCCTTGGCGCCGCCGCCGCCGCCACGCTTGCCGCCCGACCGCTTCCGCTTCTCCTTGAGCCACTGCGACACGCACGCGACGGCGTCGTCGTTGGAAATGACGTCCCAGAGGCCGTCCGAGGCCAGAATGACAAAATCTTCGCCCTGGACCTGGCGCGTCGTGACCTCGGGCCGCGCCGTCAGGTACGGCGGCGTCGCGTTGGCCTTGCGCGGGCCGTAGCCGGCGAAGCGGTGCTGGATGAGCGTCACCAGTTCCTGGGGGTACTTCCAGCGGTGGTCGCCAAAGGCGCGCGTGACGGCGAGGCCCATGAGGCGGCCCGTCTTGGGGTCGAGGATGGCGTCCTTTTCGCCGGGGTGCGCCGCGTCGAGACGCGCCACCTCGTCCGAGTTGAAGCCCGTCTGGTCCTTGCTGAGCGCCTCGGCCGTGTAGGCCTTGGCCGACGCGGACCAGGAGCCGAGGACGGCGCGCGAGTCGCCCGTGACGGCAGTGCGGAGCGTAGAGGTCTCGGTGTCGTAGATGGTCATGAGCGCGCAGGAGCCGGCAATGGCGGGGGCGAGCGCAGACATGGCCGCGGCCGTCCAGGGCTCGGTGCTGTCGGTGACGGAGTCGCGGCCAGCAGTCATGATTTGGTCGTCGAGACGGCAAAAGGCCTTTTTGATGGCGTCGTCAATGGCAGCTCCAGCAACGTTGGGTGAGAGAGGGGCGAGCATCGCTGAGACATATGGGATGAGCTTGTGACGGAGAACAGCAGAGCAGGCCCAGCCGCTGAGGTTGTCAGTGTCTTCTTTTTTGGCTCGCTGGATGGACATATTTCGACTCACGCATGACCGTCATAGACACCGGCATACACCGTCTTGGCCCCTCCAACTCCAGCCCCGACGCCAACTGCCCAGGCATCCTCGGTGGGAGAGTTGCTCTCGAACCGCACCGTGTCAATTCGGCCTTGAGCTCCATTGCGGCCCTCAAATTTAAACGACGTAGCTTGCTTGTGAATCAGGTTTGCGATTTCTGACCAGTCAACCACTTTGACTGGCGACTCGACCGGCCCATCTGCATCCTCGCCAGAAATCTCGGGCAGCTCATTGTCGCGGCGGCTGCGCTCATGGTGACGTTCAGCCACCGTCACCCGTCGCTTTCTGGAGGCGTACCAGACGAGAGCGCCTCCGACCACCGCAAAGCCGATGAATCTCGTGCGGCGAGTGAATCCAGGCCCGTCACCACCGTTGGTATCGGTCGAGTACAGCTGGCCTCGCCGTGAACTGGGCTTGCAGGGAGCGACGCGCGGGCGGGAAGCAGCAAGAAGCCGCCGGCTGGCAGGACTGCATCTAAGCATGGTGATTCACGCTCTTGAGGCTCGCAAGATTTGGAAAAGCAGGTTTAACGGCCCAGAGACGCAGTAAATAAAGAATCTTGTCACTCCGCAGAGTGCATGTCAGATGAAGCTTGTCTGGCACGCGACAGGCTTCCCCACTAACGTAGCTGCATCAGCATTGGCCGGGCCGTCAACTCGCCTGCCGCTTCCATGCTAGCAACAAGGCTGTGCCAGCCTAGTGATCTAACAAATTTGAAATATGAGAAAACTGCCTCTATTTAGTGTCCATCTCCCTATGAAAGAATGTGCCCATTGGCTGACTGATAGAGGCCGAGATGGATAGCTGCACTATCCCTTTCGCTGTCGTAAAGGAGCAAGAAGGTCATTTACAGAGATCTAGTCTAATTATTCCGCGAGAAAAAAATAGCTACTTTATAGCTATAAGTAAATAGTCTTACAACTTACGTACTTTAATATAGGTAAATATTAGAGACTAGTTTTGATTATTATAATTTATATCAAATAAGTCTAGTATAATTTATCTGTGCCTTTAGTCGTGTTTGTCGGCGGATCGTCAAGGATGTGTGTGTGTGGAAGCACTGCCTTTGTGCAAGCTGGCACGTGCCGCAGCCATCAGTACGCGCCCTCCCTCGTCTCATCGTCATCTCACAGCTACACTTTGCTATCCTCACCAGTATCATCAGCACCGCCCCCTCTCCATCGCATTTGATTCAATAGTAAAGCCACGGAAGGCAGCATTTTTCTTTTACTTCAAAACCCTTTGCTCTCGCTCAGATGAAACGGTGGGCCTGCAAGGCCGACAACAGGGTGTGGTTGCCTGTATCCCGGTGGCTCTCATCGTTTACGAAGAAGGGACCGTCAGCCACCGCAATCGCAGCAACTCATGAATCTCTCCCCCCAACCCCTCGCGAATTAATTGCGAAACGAACCGTGTACGAACTGCCCATTCTAAATCGCAGGGTCTTGCCAGAGGGAGACGAGCCCCTCAAGGCTCTCTATCGAATCTACGAGCATCTGCTTCTGGATCAGTGGCTCGAGATTCGAAATGAATTCGAAGCATTTTGGTATCACAGCTCCTGGGCCATATGCGAAATACCAGACCCAAAAGACCCTGACCCGGAACGGTATGCGTGCTTGGCCTGTATCCCGAAGCTTCTGCAAGTGGCGTTTAACCAGCGCATCCGGTTTGGGCTGCCGAGAGACGCGCCGCCAATTTTTACCGGCGAGATGATGGAAGAGTGGAAAAAACGCGACATGCAGTTCGAGGAGCTGCCTGCGTGGGTGGAAGGCGTGCCGCCAGTCCGGGACCTACTTGCGATTCCGCACTGGGATAATAGCATAAGGGACTTTGTTACTCTGACAGGGTTTGAGGACGAGGGCGCCTCGCCCGAGTGTGCAAGCAAAAACATACTTATTCTGCAACCTCATATACATTTTATGTGACTACAAGGACCATGACTAATGAATAAACTGAATACAAAAATAGGCCGCGACCAGTCAGTTTCAACACGGGTGGCATATCAAGAAGACGCCTCAAAGCTACTTGGATATGAGCCAAATAGCTCGTGGTAGGAAGCGTTGGCTGAACGGAGCACTTGATCGGTAATGCTAGGACCGTATTGAGATGCCCATCTGCGAATTCTTTAGTGCTTGCCAGGGCCTCCAATTGGGCGACGCTGATTTTTAGCCGCCCAATTGCCACTAATACGTTACATGTGTATTTCCCACCTGCGATCCCATTTCACCATACTCACACACGGCCAGAAATGAATTGACCCAACCAATTCGCAAGGGACCCTGGACGAGGAATACCTAGCCGTATTCTCGGCCACATGAGGGCCGATCAACCCCCGTTCCTAGATCAGCAACAGCACAGCGACTTCTCATCCCTTTCTTCGTCGACTCTAATAAGCCATGGTTACGACGGTCAGTGGCCCTCTGCCAACTTGGCGCCCGCCTCAGCAAACGTCCTGGCAACGCTTCCGCAAGAACCCGGCGCTGTTCGTCGCGCAGCACCTCTACCGACACAGGGTGCTCCCGCGGGCCCCGCCCGACCCGGAGAGTCCCCTAATAACCGTCGTGTGCATCTCCGACACGCACAATACGCGGCCCGCCGTGCCGTCCGGCGACGTCCTCGTCCACGCCGGGGACCTCACCGTCCACGGCACCTTTGCAGAGCTGCAGGTGCAGCTCGCCTGGCTCGACGCCCTGCCCCACAGATACAAGGTCGTCGTCGCGGGCAACCACGACCTGCTCCTCGACCCCGCGTTTGTGGCGCGCTCGCCGGACCGCATCTGCGAGGAAGAAGGGCGCAGCGCGGAGCGACCTCGATTGGGGGGGTGTCGTCTATCTGAATAATACGTCGGCGCGGCTGACGTTTCCTGACGGGAGGGTTGTGCGCGTGTTTGGCTCGCCTTGGACGCCGAGCTTTGGAAACTGGGCGTTTCAATATCCGCATGTACGGACGGTGTGGCCCGGATCGGTGCCGGCGGACGTGGATGTCCTGCTGACGCATGGACCACCGAGGGGCCATCTTGACGACGGGGGAAAAGGTTGTCCGCAACTCATGAAAGAGATTCTGCGGGTGCGGCCGAAGCTGGTGGTCTTTGGCCATATTCACCGTGGTCACGGGCAGGAGCGGCTATCGTATGATGGGTTTCATAGGGCATACGGCGGGATTATGAGTGGGAATGATACGTTGCTTTCGGCGATGGGGATGCTGTTCTGGTTCTGCATCTCGCGTGTCGGCAGCATGCTTGGTTGGCATGCCACGACGGAGACGACCATGGTCAATGCTGCGGTTGTAGGGGAATCGATGGATCGTGCAGAACATGACGGCATTGTTGTCAAGGTATGAGGTTTGACACCCGAAAAGCAATGCGGCATCGCCAACAACGTAAAAATCGTGGTGGTGTTTTTGATGAGCTCTAGGAAGGAACGAATATTCTGTCGAGGCCGCCGGCGGGGCACAGCCAGTGTACTCATTCCTTTGAGCCCTTTTCGTCTTTAAATAACGGGGATTTCCAGTTGTACCATAACTGGCGGGTGTAGTAGCTGTCCGCTTGCGCCCTTGCGCCCTTGTGCCTTTTGCGCTGTTTTGGCCCGTGGTTTGTGAGTCTCTTGTTTAGTCGATTACAAGCCAGTTGTTTGGTGTCTAGTCGCCTGCCCTCTTTTCTTCGTCGTTATATAGATGCTATTCCTAGGGCACAATTGGGCCCCGTGCGCTAACGAAGTGAAGAGAGTCGGTCCGCTTAGCCATATCTCTTAGCTACGAAGTGACCGATACGAGGCACAGACGCCGAATTCTGTGCAATTGCATCTAGACTGTGAATTCTTGAATCTTGGCGATTAATTGTTTTTCGATTACGATTTCTCATAGCTTTGTCGTATTTGCCAGCGAACCGGGTAGTTATGCTTCAAGCAGCGCTGATAACACAATAGCGCGACACAATCAAGCTTCAAATTATGCAACACAGCATAATGATATTTTCCGACGCAGATATACATAATGTCAAAGCCCATAGAGTCGCCAAACGCCGAACCGAAAATGTAGAGCCAGATGCGGAAATTGTAGAGCCATATTTCATGCTTCCGCTTCGCCTCTTTACTCGTCGTCTTCATCGTCCTGACCGCCTCCCGCATCACCACCACCAGCCTCATAATCAAAATCACTATAATCCTCCATATCCTCGTCCTCATCCTCATCTTCGTCCTGACCGCCGTCCCCTTTGCTGCCCTTTCGCGCCTCCTTTTCCGCTTTTTTGCGATCCACGTTGGCTTTTTGCTCCTTCTTGCGCGCCTCCTTTTCCTGTCGCCGCTTCTGCCAGCGCTTCTCCAGCTCCTTGACCTCGTCCTTGCTCTTGTTGATGTACTCGTGCCACATAATCTTGCCGCCGCACAGCCCGTCCTCCACCTTGGTCAGCCGCAGGCGCATTCGCGGGCCCAGCTCGACGAGCTTGACGGCGCGGCGCTCCACGGTGCCGTCCTCGGTCTGCTCTGCCTCGCCGTTGTGCGCGGCGGCCAGTCGGGCCTTTGCCGACAGCACCTTGCGCGGCGCCGCGTCGAGGACTTCGACTTCGGCATCGGTGTCGGCTTCGCTGCCGCTGGTCGCGTCTGTCATGTAGCCGCCCTCGCCATCCTGGCCAACCATGTAGTCTGCAATATCCTGCAGCTTGCCAAGATTAGGCATGTGTCCTTGACGCGAGGTCTTGGTCGTCATGAGCTTCTCGGCGGCGTTGATGCGGCGCAGTTGCTTCGAGACGCCCGTGTGTCGTGTTGTTATGGCGTAGTGGCGAAAACTGAGGACAAAGGTGCCGTCGTCTTCCCCGGACTGTTCGCGGTTGATGAGAACGACTCGGCGAATGGACTTGAGCGGTGTCGCCTGGGGGTTAATGGGAGGAAACATGGACCGGAAGACGGTCGTGGCCAGTGACTCGAGATGCTTTGGTACTTTGGAGTTGCTATCGGCACCGGGAAGGCTCATATTATTCATGACGAGCTACACTTGTTAACACTCTGTCCAACTCAGCAGTCTGCCACAACATACCAGGGGCGCTGTGAGAAATTCCTTGCCCATGCCCTTTGGGTGCTTCTGGATCCTCTGTACATCGCGACACAGCGAATACTGATCCACGCGAAAATTCATTGTCGGACCACGCGGTGTTAGTGCCACGCGCAGATTCGTGTTGCCGCTCTCAGATCGGGAAAAGAGCATCAGATGTGTGACGCCCAGCGGACCGCACATGGCGAGGTAGTCCTTGAGCTTGTTTGCTCTGCGCTCCTTGAGCCGACTCGCAGTGCCCGGCTCCATGACTTTGCGAACATCGGTGGCGAGCTGGCTGACGCTGGTGCCGACCTCACCAGCGCCAATGCGAATGACCATACTCTTGGGATCCTTGGCTGATGCATGGCCCTGAATATTGGACTCTGGGTTACTGGCACCCATGTGGGTTCTCTTCTTTACTCGGCGACGGGCCATTATGAATGTACCTTGAAGGTCGTATTGGCTTGAAAATTTAGATCAAGAGAGTCAATGGCTTGAAGCAGCAGAGTGTAAATAGCCTCTTCAACCAGCAGTATCGCCAGCCCAAAAAAAAGTTTTGGAGGGGACAGCGATAAGCCTCTTATCACACGTGCGTCTGCTAAAATTGAGTCTCAGTCAGAGTGTATAAAAATCTGCCCCGCTAAAATTTTCTGGTCTGTTCTTGAACTTGACCATTTCCATTTGGTAGAATTACGATTATAATTCTTTGCGTGCTTTCTCTCTTGCGTGTTGTGAATTGAGTGTCATCACCATGGCCGACGTAAAGAGACGCAAAGTCTCGCGTGATGCTCCGCCCAAAAGTGCCGAACCCACGAAAACCGTCTCCAGCAGCGAGTCCGAAGACGAGTCGGCGGCTGTCGAAGCCCAGGCCGATGGCCAAGAGGAAGAGGTGCAGGTGAAAACCTTTAAAGAACTAGTACGCCCATTTACAACCTTTTCTAAAACCCCGAATAGTCTTTCTGTGAGCTAACTGTCGGTTCAGGGCATTGTCGACGCTCTCTGCGAATCTTGCGAATCCGTCGGCTACACGACGCCAACCAGTATTCAAGCCAAGTCGATCCCCGTCGCTCTCCAGGGCCGCGACGTCATTGGCCTCGCCGAGACTGGTTCCGGAAAAACAGCCGCCTTTGCGTTGCCCATGCTGCAGGCGCTGCTCGAAAAGCCACAGCCGCTCTTTGGGCTCGTCCTCGCGCCGACGCGAGAGCTGGCGGCGCAGATTGGCCAGACGTTTGAGGCGCTCGGCGCGCTCATCTCGCTGCGCTGCGCCGTCATTGTAGGCGGTCTCGACATGGTGCCGCAGGCCATTGCCCTCGGCAAGAAGCCGCACGTCATCGTGGCGACGCCCGGTCGCCTCGTCGACCACCTCGAAAAGACAAAGGGCTTCTCTCTGCGCACGCTCAAGTACCTCGTCATGGACGAGGCCGACCGCCTACTCGACATGGACTTTGGTCCCAGCATTGACAAGCTTCTGAAGTTTGTGCCGCGCGAGCGCCGCACCTATCTCTTCTCCGCCACCATGAGCTCTCGCGTCGAGTCGCTGCAGCGCGCATCGCTGCGCGATCCCGTCCGCGTCAGCGTCAGCTCCAGCAAGTACCAGACCGTCTCGACCCTACTCCAGCACTATGTCTTTATCCCCCATATCCGCAAGGATACGTACCTCATCCACATCATCAACGAATTCGCCGGAAAGTCTTGCATCGTATTCACTCGCACCGTGTACGAGACTCAGCGTGTCGCCATCCTCCTCCGCACCCTGGGCTTCGGCGCCATCCCGCTGCACGGTCAGCTTTCGCAATCGGCGCGTCTCGGCGCTCTCAACAAGTTTCGCGGTGGCACGCGCGAAATTCTTGTCGCCACCGACGTCGCCGCCCGCGGTCTCGATATCCCCAAGGTCGACATTGTCCTCAACTACGACATCCCCTCCGACTCCAAGACGTACATTCACCGCGTCGGCCGTACCGCCCGTGCCGGCAAGTCCGGCGTCGCCATCAGCTTGGTCACCCAGTACGACCTCGAACTCTTCACCCGCATCGAGGCCGCCCTCGGCAAAAAGCTCGACGAGTTCCCCACGGAAAAGGAAGAAGTCATGACTTTCCAGGCTCGCGTCGAGGAGGCCCAGCGTCATGCTCGGAATGAGATGAAGAACGTAATGGAGTCGCGCAACAAGGGCGCAACGTCGAGAAAGGGCCGTGGCGACAAGCGCAGGCGAGATGACATGGATCGAGAAGAGCGGTGAGCAAAGGGGCTGATGAAGAAGCGAAATTTGCTGACGGCAAGGGAAAATACGTTGGAACATTCATGATAGAATACCCTGTTGATGACCTCGAGTTCGGGGCATGCACAAAATTATGGAGTTACGGGCTGGTTATTCAAAAGTAGTGCTATTGGCACGACCTCTTTTGCTGGGGGCAGGACCTGACTGCTTCTATTCTGCAGGTTTTGGAAGAAATGCTCTATAAGAATCTAGAATAAATAATCTAGGCTCTTTCCCTCACTAATAATACCTAGTTTTATGTTCTCGGTAGCCATTGTTCTTCTATGCCTGTCATGTATTCCCGGACTTGTCGATTTTCTACTCTTGGTAATCGTAGAAATCGTGACAAGAGGTACTTTATTTTGAGTGGCGGGCTCACCACCACAACGACTCGAGTCGTGCCCAGGGCAAATAGGTCGTGTCAATAGCACTACTCTTTATCAATTGTGCATTTGGAATAACCAGTCAATCAATATTTCGTAAATAAAGATATTTGCACAATTCGATTTACGCTACCCATAAATACCCCTCTTGACGCCGTTGCAAAACAGATATCCCATGGCTATATTTTACAAAACCCAGATGATTTCCCAGGAGTGTTGTAATCATCGATCGGGATCGTCATCCTCTACATCCTCCATTTCTTCATCTTCGTCCTCTTCGCCCTCTTCCTCTTCACCTTCTTCCTCTTCGCCCTCTTCCTCTTCGCCCTCTTCCTCTTCGCCCTCTTCCTCTTCGCCCTCTTCCTCTTCATCCAATGCTTCTTCTTCGTCTGGGCCCTCTGCCTCTTCCTCATCTTCTTCACCTTTTTCCTCTTCTTCCTCTTCAACAACTTCCTCATCGCCCTCATCGCCCTCATCTTCTTCTTCTTCTTCTTCTTCATCCTCTTCTTCTTCTTCAACCTCTTCCACTTCCTCTCCCCCTTCCTCTTCCTCTTCCTCTTCACCTAGTTCCTCTTCCTCTTCTTCCTCTTCGCCCTCTGCCTCTTCCTCATCTTCTTCACCTTCCTCGTCACCTTCTTCCTCTTCAGCATCTTCCCCTTCGAGCTCCTCGCCCTCCTCACCTTCTTCCATTTCCTCAGCCTCTTCGCCTTCGCCTTCTTCAATATCCACTCCTTCCTCCTCGCCGTCATAAATCTCTCCGCCGTCGTCTATTTCTTCGCCTTCCCCCCTCTCCTCTGCCTCCTCTCCTTCCACATCTGCATCTCCATCCTCCGCCCCTATTTCTTCTTCACCCTCTTCATCTCCAATTTCCTCACCTTCTTCCTCAACTTCACTCTCCTCATCTTCAATGTCGGCCTCTTCACCCTCCTCCACGCCAGCAGCATGAATCTCCTCTTCAATGACCTCATCCTCGAGAGTATGCTCTTCTTCGGCGTCAGCCATTTCTACATCTTGCTCGGCGGCAGCAGTAATATTGGCTTCCTCGCCTTCATCTTCGCTGTCTGCGTCGTCACCACTAGTGTCGCCACGACGGCCAAGATTACGCAGACCCTCGGATACCTCTTCATCATACCCTTCAGGTGCATCGCTCAAATCACTGTCATCGCCCGAGTCAAGTAGTCCTAGCACGTCGACCGGAGGCTTAGAATCGTCAAACTGCTCGCCAGCCTCGCGGCGCATCTGCGCTTCGGGGCTGTCGTCACTGTCATCGTCGCTCAGGGCAACGTTCGGAGTCTGACTTCCCCTCTTGGCGCTAGAGATGCTGCTCTTGCGGCTCTTGGCGACAGTCTTTGGTGGCTCCAGAGCGCGAACAACGGCTTGCTCAGCCTTGCGAAGGACATCAGGCCGTCTTACGCCCGTCTTTCTCCTTGGCGCAGCTTCCGACTTTTCCGTGTCCATCGGAGTGGCACTTCCGGCGCCGCTATCAATCTCAGTAGCGTTATTCAGCAAGTTGCCAAGAGGACCTAATGGCTTCTCCACGGCTAGTCTTTCATCTGTTCGTTTCTCAGTCATAGATTTGTCGCCATCCATCTTCATGTCAGTTGGCTGGTGTTCGCGTGTGCCGCCTTCAGCCGAGGGGCGACCGACTTCCCTGGCTGCCTCGGCTTCCAAGCGGTCCGTAATTTCTTTGGCTTGGTTGCGCTCCTCAATAATGATACTAGGTTTGAGACCCGGCAGGCTGGCTGCGATGTCCGTGTAGATTTTGGAGTAGCAGTCGTTGATGAGATCATCCATAGGGGCAGCTTTCATCAGATTCCCGTTGAGCTTCTTCAATTCAACAGCCTCCTTCATACACTCAAAGAACGGAATGTGGGGACCCTCGCCTCCAGCCCACTGAGTGATACGCTCGCTGATAATCTCAAATTCTTCCATTGACAGGGACTTGAAGACATCTTCGTTGACTTCGGGGATGCCATGAGCTGCGCGAATAAGAGAGACGTATGCGACAGAGCAAGATTGCCACAAATCGTTGAAATGATAAAAGTCAGCACTCTTCTTTCGGATGCGGCGAAGCAGCAGCTCGAGATCGACACGGTTGCCCATGATGACCAACAATTTCACCATGAACCGAGTATACTGCTCCGTAAACACATGATGACGACCAGGGCGTTCGGCATCGCACTTCCAGACATTCATGACCATGGTCTTTGTAAACATGTTGTCTCTCAGAATACTAAAGGCTGCCTTGGCCTCTACCAAAGCGTCGGGGCTGTCTTTGTCGGTCGTCTCGTTGAACAGAATCTTGGCATGGCGCATGACGATTCTATGCTGCCAATTTGACTTGTCCCTATCCCGAAGCTTTGTCAGATTGCGAATGATATATTCCTCCCAGTCTTCAGGCTCCGAAAAGCCGGCAAAATGGTCGTTGGGGTTGACTTGAACACCGAATGGCTGCCCAGAAAGAATCTCGGCAGCCTCGACAGCAGGAACGTCTTTTGCGACTACCATCTTGTGCAGAATGGAAACGACTTTGTAGTGAGGCTCCAGTATCGGCTCCTGGCTCTTAGATTTGCGCGGTTTATATGCAGCCGCAGTCGACTTCTTCAGGGCATCCAGGATCATGCCCGTTGTGATTTTGGTCTTTGACTCTCCTTCGGAAAGCTTCTCAGGGTTGCGGAACAGTTTCCAGTAGCATTTCGCCAGCATGTAGTGATTCTTCCAGTTGCTCGGCTTGCGCTCAATGGCCATCTTGTACAGCTTCGCCGCGAACTTCCACACCTGATGCTTGGTCATCTGGTCGTGCACAATCTTCTTGAACGTACCGGAGCCCATGTCTTCAATGAAGAAGCGCTCCTGTTCAGCGTGCTGAAATGGCTCCATAGCAAACGGCTCTCTGCTTGAAGAGTACATCCGCGTCGCAAACTTATAGTATAGATCGTGGAGTGCATCGCCATCTTTGGTAGCAACCTCCTGCCCGTGCGAATGTGACAGCGCTAGAGTGTAGCAGTGAATGGCATTTCGTTGGAGCTTGACCAGCTCACCCCTGTCCTTGTTGATCTTGTCTGCTGTCCACAGAACCGATTCATCTAGTTCGTAGTCAAAGCACTCTGCGAGTCGGAACCACGCATCCCATCTATCTGCCGTGTATTGCAGCTGCAAGCGAAGAAAGGTTGCACCAATCCGCAGATCGTCAGTGGCTCCAGGCGTTTGTCGACGGTTGAGCTCTACGCCCTTGAACTTCGTGAGGGCGATCATTCCCAGCAGGAAAAACCACCCCCCATTGGCCAGCGCTGCTTCCGGAATATTGACCGTCACTGAGTCGATAGCAACGCTTCCTGCTAGTGCACGGTACAAGCGCAGTGGGTGGATGGGCCTTTTTAGCACATCCGTAATATTTCGTAGATTGTGAAGCATCTGTGGCGTCGATTTAGTCTGGCCAATAGTGGACTGCATTTGGTCGATGGTTGTTTTGAGATCGGACTTGAGCAGGTCTTTGAGCGTGAAGCGATTCGCCAACGTCATAATCTTATCCACGATCTGCATGGTATGTCGCTTCTCGAGTTTTTCATTGGGACAGCCGTGATCTTGTAATTCCCAAATGCCCACGCCAATCTTGAGACCGTAAATGTCGTATAGAACTTGCCCAAGATGGTCCTCCCAGTTCTCAACGTCTTTCAAACTGAGCAGCTCGACGCGCATTAGATTCAAAAAGACCTTGCTGGACACCTTGCAGAATTTGCGATGGCCGATGGACAAGTGTATTGCGGCAAGGAATGTAGCCAATTCATTCTCAGGTTTCAGAACTTCCTTATTCAAGAATATTGCTTGTTTATTCAATGTGTAGAGAAGGCACCAGTTGCGAACTTGCATCTCGCGAAGTTTGTTCAAAAGGGATTGAAAGGTCGAATTGCTCGATTTGGCGGTGAGAAGGCCAACCCTGACTTCGTCCTCGAACAACGAGATCGAATGGAGAATTGCGCTGAGTCGAGCTAGTGCAGCAGCGCTCTGCTTGATGTGATCTTCGTCGACAATGTCAAAGGCGGTTTTGTCGTTGAGAGCCATGACCAATGCGTCGACAAGTAGTCCGTCCAAGGACTTCATCGTTTTCATCAGGAGCATCCGCCGCGAGTCTTCTTTCATACTGGTATACCCATTGCTACTGAAATCATCGACAATCATCTCGACACTTTTTAATAAGCAAGAGAATCTCTTTGTCGTATAGCTAATGGCTTCGTATGCATCGCCAAGACGAGACCACAGAAAGAGTCTCAACTCAATACTGCTATTCTCTAGAAATTTCCAAAGGTCTTGCATTTCTTGAGTAGCACATTCAGAAATCGGCTTGCTCGTTACTTCGCCTGAGTCATCTGGTTGATCCCCTGCTTCACGAGCCTTGGCTGCCTTTTCAGGAGCAGTATAGACAGACGAGGGATTCAACACAGGCTCAAGAATGTCAATGACTGGCAAAGGGTTTGTCATGTTCTCCTGAAATAGATTGAGGAAAAAGTCCATTGTGTTGAGCTTGGAAATTTCTCGATCAGCGGCGGCGGCAGAGATATTCAGCATGGCGGCATTGTTTGGGAGAGTGAGTGGCTGGATCTTTGCCTGCGCAAGAAACTCCCGCAGAGACGTCCACATGGCGAGAATATGTTCACGAACGGGTTCGTCTGCTAGTGCCGAGGCCATGACTGATGCCCAAAGAAATCGGACACAGAGCGGATCTCGAGCTGGACGGCCTGAGGCGCGAGCATAGTATGATGCTACGTCTAGCCAGCGACCAAGTCTGTATTTCGTTTTCAATCGAGTGATAGTATCCACAACACTCGTGGGGGCGGTCATGCGCTCGTACACATCAACGTGAAGCTCGAAAAGCATTGGAATGACATTCTCTAGCGCGGCAAATGCCTTCAGGTCCTTTGTCTGAATCGCGAATTCTAGATCCGAAGTGACGTGTTCGAAAATGATTGCATCGGCACCCTCCAACATATCGACAACCGCCATCTTGAGTTTTTCTGGCCACTGCTGCTCTGCGTAGCTTTTGCTGAGCTCAAGAATCCACTCATAGACAACATCTCCAGTGGTGATCCAATCTTGGCGTGCGGCCACAAAGTCGGCAAATTGTTGTAATCCTTTCTTTGCGTTGAACATAGCTGCTGGAATTTGGCCATGCTGGCTCGATTTTGCGTTTTCTAGAAAGGAGGATAAACTGAGCGAGGGCTGACTCTTCTTCGTGAGCAAAACGTTCGCCGTGGTGTCACTAAATCTTTCAAAGATGGCACGCAAGTCCTGAGCCGCGACATTGGAGAATTTCGCGGGACGATCCTCGCTGCACGAGATTTCCTGGATCTGGCTTAACACGTCAAAAGTTGCTTTGTCCTCGACTCCAATGCTCTCGAGTATATTCTTTGTTACTTGGAACAGATTCTGGTCCGACTCCTGGTATGCCTGTAGCTGCGCTGCGGCTGCAACTATGGGGTTTGCAGGCTCTTCGATGATTGTCATGTCGGTTCGACGGCGAATTCGCTTGCTTCGTGTGGAAAGACCAGTTTCTTCTTCCGCACCTTCTGCAAGACCCGCGACAGACTGCGATCTTTTTTTAGTCGGAATTGGGGTGCCGCGTGAGGGCTCGGCTGGTTTCGTAGGGCTCTCCGATCTATCCGTACTACCCTTTGTTTTCTCATCGACAATTTTCCGTGGCACTGGTGTCTCGCTGACCTTTTCGGGCTCTTCAGGAAGTTCTTGTTCGGTGGATTGTGTGATTTCTTTGGGCGCATCCTCGAGCTCTTCGTCTGCTGTTGCTACTATGCGCCCGCAGGCTCTGACAGCAGCATTCGTGTCATCCAAACTAAGCATGAGTACGTCGGCAAGTTCAGACCAGGATGTTATAGGCGTCACGTTATCCTCGTATGTCATCAGAGTATCTTCAGTTGCCTCGGCTTCCTTCAGTGGGCTTGAGGGCGGAGGAGTAAGCTGTGCAGTAGGGTCGGGCAGAAATTTGATTGGGTCAAGATGAATTTTCAACATCTCCGGCATTTCGCGATTGACCCATGGTACCATGCTGGGATGTGTCAATGCCATATCGTCGCTGAGAACGTTCAAGTGATCTTTCAGCTGCTCGCCTGCCCAGGCTTCAGCCAAAGAGGGCGGCTCGACTTCATCGACCGCTGGGTCATCGTCGAGCTCAATGGCAGCTTCCAAGCAGAATCGCTTCAGACGACTGCTGTTTATGGATGCCGCGAATCGTGATGCCTTGCGCCAAAGCTCTGGGTCAGACGGGTCTTGGTCGAGTGCTTTCACCCAATTGTCGAGGATCTGAAATGCAGTTTCGTCGTATGGTAGCTTTTTCACACCTTTTGTGACGTCAAACGAATCCCTCAGCTTGTCAAGAAAAAATTGGCCATAGTTCTTGTATGAAATGTAGAGCGCTTGTGCTAGGCTTGCAGCGACGCCGTCAGCACCACCAGCATCGACATCAAGACCAGCTGAGAAGGCTTCGAGTGCTAGTGTATCAGGCTTTCCATCAATTTGTCGTTCAGCGCGCTCGTAGTCGGTTCTAGCCTCGCGATATTTGAAGATTTCGCATCTAAATAGTTCGTTGTAGGCCTCCGCCGCTTCGGCACGATGGGCTCGACCTTGCGCATGTAGTCGCAGGGCCTTTTGGAAAAGCTTTAGGGCTTCGTCTACCTATGATGTTGTCAGAGAAGCGTTTGAATAGCATCATAGTAGAGAGCCTTACGTGTAGCTCTTTGGTGGTGTCGATTTGCTCATCGATGTTTTCCTCCGGCTCGAGGTTGATGGCCTGGAAGGCAGGCTGCAGGTACCACTGAGTTAGCTTCAACATGCAGGCTCCAGGATTGGATTCGCACCATTTTCGATGCCGGGGTCCTAAAGACCCTGAGTTGCTCATTCGAAGTCGCAGACAGTGGTGGCGAGGATGATTCGTCGTAGGTAGTGCTGATGTACTTTCCACAATGCGCGTTGACTGCAAACTGTCGCGTCGTCAAAGCAGTGCACTAGCCACACCTTTAATCGTGGCGCAGGTGCAGCTGTTGCACATGCTGACTTCTTGTCACAAAAATCGGGGAGCATCCATTGACAGAGCTGAGAGAGATGGCAGTTTAGAGATCATGGAATTATTTTTGCCATGCATGTATTTGAGAAAAGCATATACTACAGAGGGTATGACCCCTTTTGGGCTCAAGGCAGTGTCTTGCACATACCCCATGCCACCGACAACTTCCACACCCGCCTACACAGAGTGCAAAATTGAAGTTGTTCGAATTCGAAAGAAATGAAAGGAGAAAGTACCCTTGAAAGTGTAAAGTCTGATTAGATCCATTGGCCTCTGCAAAAGTAGAAAGGTGACCGCGACTCGTAGGCGTGCGGCTGTCAAAGCGCCACGTGTGGCGGGTCCAGCGTTGCTGTGCCACATCCCCTGCCATCACCATCAATCTGGCAGCTTGTGGACTGTAGCAAGAACAGCCTCCTTCCTCATCAACGTCTTACGGCGCGGTTACTTCGTGCACCTTGACTCGAGTTGGCGAGCGCATATTCTAGTAACCCCAACACGGCCGATTATACAGGCTGAGAGGCTTTACCACCGCCAGTAACTTCTCGCTCCCCGGAGCTAGCTGTCGCAATGTTGGCCCCAGCTGTGCCAGAGTACGTTGCAACGCGGGCAGCGACAGCAAGGTGTCCTGGCTAACCTGAAAAAGAATTACAGAAGAGAGCCTTCACGAGTCAATCGATGCCCGCACCGAATCTCTTCTCTCTCTTCGTGAGCTCGGCCCGCCAGACCTCGTCCACCTCCTGAGACAAAGCATACGCAACCCACTGAAGCAGGTAGGCTTACACAGCCACGCATAGCTTGACTCTACTGACATCTCAGTCCGGCGTTTACCACCATGTCACTGGCGTTGATGCATCTTCCTCTGCCAGTCTCGCGGCATACATCAACACTCTCACATACAAAGAGCACGGGCCCAGCGCGACCTCGAAGATAGTAGAGGGCGTTTTTTGGTACGAATACAACACTGTATTAGGCTGATATTCTGCGGTGTCTAACAATATTAGCTGCTACAATGCATTCTCTAGGCTTGACATGCGTGTCCACGTTTCGATCCCCGGTACTGTCGAGAGCTACTGCGTTGACGAGCGAGGCGAAAAGCGCAAGGCTTCCGAGGATCTCTGGCTAGAAACATATCTGTGCAGCGTTTTGCGCGCATACTCCTATGCCGATGATGGAAGTGGTGACACGATTCGCAAGATCATGGGCGTGCGACGCTTTAACCCTGTTACCAACACCGAAGCCGAGCACCGCTTCCTGTTTGCTGCCGAGCAGCTCTTCTTTCGCGGTATGTCTGAGCGCTCAATTGAAATGATGTTGGTGCTAACAGATTGCAGGGTGGCAACTCGGTTCCGACTCCGTAGTACAAGTTCCGACCAATGTTTCGAACCACCTGACCACTGGGCTTTTGAAGTATCTTGAGACAACCGGCCGCTACGCTTCAGGCATTAATCTGTTTGAGAAGCTTCGAACGCAGAGCATTGAAGTTTCGTCGCTTCTTGCCAAGGTCCAATTTATGGGCAACGAAGAAGTTGCTGGTGTCAGGGTGCTGTACGAGTCCCTTCAGCAAACACCCATGGACTATGTCATGCTCGATACACAAGCCGAGTTTCTCATGAAGAAAGCACAAAAGGCTGAGACACCAGAGCAACGAACCGACCGACTGACAATGGCGATGGGATGTGCAGATCGTAGTACAATTGCCGCCCCAAGCGAATTTGGAACTTGGGCCAGGCTTGCTCAGGTATATGTCGCCATGGAGGACTGGGAAAATGCCCTTACTACGCTCAACTCGTGCCCAATGTTCACATATCAAGACAAGGACGCGCCGTTGATGCCGGAGCCCAAGGAAGTCCAGCTTCCTATTCTGCCCGAAACCAGACTGGATGAGATTGATAGCGAGCCTGAGTCGAGATTCTCTGAACAGGTTGACCCGAGCATCCTGGGGCTGCGGGCGGCCGCCTATCGAGGCACCTTTAAAAAGGCCTACAGCATCTTGACAGAAATGACGGCAAAGATTGGCTGGGACCAGCTGCTCAAGACTCGCAGCACTGTATTTGTGATGGAAGACGAGTACCGCACGGAGAAGCAGGAGGCAACGCAGGGAGCCCACAAGCGCACCCCTAGCACTGATGCTCTTCGTGGCACTCCCGATCCGACCCCCAACGGAGATGACAAGAACGAAGAAGAAGAGAACAAGGGCGAGGCGACTGAAAAGGTAAATGGCGAAGAGAACGGCGAAGAGAACGGCGAAGAGAACGGCGTTGAGCGTCCTTCCAACACCATCGATCCCAAGAGCCTAAAGGGCGACCAGGAAAACGTGAGTAACTTGAAAGCCGCTTCGTGAATCGAGCTAATAACTCTAAAGGGCGATGGTGACGAGTCTCTGTCCAAGCTCAACACAAAGCGGTTGTGCGAGCGATGGTTGGACAGCCTATTCATGGTCTTGTATGAAGACTTGCGTGTGTATACTATCTGGCGCACTCAGATGGCTCAGTACCGCGCACAACAGATGCAGTACAAGAAGTCTGCGGAGGAGTGGGAGATACTGGGCTCCCTGGCTGAGCGTCTGCAGCATTTTGACGAAGCCGTCGAGGCATACCGCGCATGCTTGTCGGTTCGTTTCAGCCCAAAGGCCCTCGCTGGTGTCCTTCGCGTCTACGAGCGGTCAAAGAGCACGCGCGAGACTGTCGCATCCGTCATTCGACTGGTTACGTGGCAGTATCGATGGTATAGCGAATTCAGCCCAGAGCTGCTCCACACTATCCGTACGCTGATTGAGGACGAAGGCGCCGTCAAGGTGCGAAGCATAATACAGGCCACAAGCTTGCCACAGGCTGTGCTGGATCTCACTCATCACTACGCTGCCCTTTGCGCCAACTTTCGCAGCAGCGGTACCGAGGGTTAGTGTGGGAAAACGGCGGTACGCCGTGCTGCTCGGGGTATTTGAGTGGGACTGTATTTAATAAAACAGGCGCAAGGATGCACGAAAATAGATGACCTAGTTTGATGCAGCTGCTTTTATCTATACTGCAAGTGATCTTCCCGTCAAAGGTTCCAGACTGAGGTGCAAAAGAAGCTGGTCGCTGAGCATTTGGGTGACAAAGGCTTCGCTGCGGGACTGCGGCTAGCAAATTCAAGCGTGTCGACGGTATTATTACATAGAATAACTTAATCACTAGTACTTTCAAATCAAGTTCAAGTAGGAGATTGGTGCTGAGATGAATGCTGAATATAACGCCGCGCGGAGCTGTCTGCCCCTCACTGGGGTCATGGCGGGGCTTGTCAAGAAACTTATCGACAAGTGCCACCAGCAACATTTTTGACGCTTACAATACCTCGACAGCAGCACGCTCGACCCCAGCACGACAGATCTGGTCGCGGCATCCACACATATAGTCATGGCTTCCGAAGCTAGCAGCGCAGCGAGCCCCTCGCCGCCCGTCGCCATTGTCTGCGTTGGCATGGCAGGTTAGTCTGCTTTGACATTGAATTTGACTCCGACGGAGCTTCAACGGGAGGCCAAACGGCTAACCCGCGCATGTATGCAGGCTCCGGCAAGACGACGTTTATGCAACGCATCAACGCTTATCTCCACGAAAAAGAAACCCCACCCTACGTCATGAACCTCGACCCGGCCGTCATGTCGGTACCGTTTGAGTCGAATATTGACATTCGCGACTCGGTCAACTACGAGGAGGTCATGAAGCAGTACAACTTAGGGCCCAACGGTGGCATCCTTACGTCGCTCAACCTCTTCGCTACCAAGGTCGATCAAGTCCTGAACCTGCTAGAAAAGCGCACTAAGCCCGACCCCGAAAACCCGCAAAAACAGCCCATTCACAACATCCTCGTTGACACGCCCGGTCAAATTGAAGTGTTTGTGTGGTCCGCCTCTGGCACTATTCTCCTCGAATCGCTGGCGTCGTCGTTTCCGACCGTCATTGCCTACGTCATCGACACGCCGCGCACGTCGTCGACGTCGACCTTTATGAGCAATATGCTGTACGCGTGCTCGATCCTGTACAAGACCAAGCTGCCCATGATTCTCGTATTCAACAAGACGGACGTCAAGGATGCCGCGTTTGCCAAGGAGTGGATGACAGACTTTGAAGCGTTCCAAGAGGCCCTCCGTCGCGACGAGGAGTCGGACGCGCTGGGCGGCGTCGAGGGCGGCGGCCACGGCGGCAGCGGGTATATGGGCAGCCTGCTCAACTCGATGAGTCTGATGCTCGAGGAATTCTACGCGCACTTGAGCATGGTGGGTGTCAGCGCGCGCATGGGCACCGGTGTGGACGACTTTTTCGCGGCCGTTGAGGAGAAGCGTCAAGAGTTTCTACGCGACTACCAGCCGGAGCTGGAGCGCCGTCGCGTCGAGCGCGAGAGCCAGAAGATGGTGGCGCGTGATAAGGAGCTCGACAAGATGATGCAGGACATGGCCGTGGGCGGGCAGGGCGGTGGCGCGGGGGAAGCCGTGGGCGACGAGGACATGGAGAGCAGTGGCGATGATGAGGACTCGGGCGACGAGGCGGCCAAGAAGAGTTTACAGGAGCGCTACCAAGCGGCCATGGGTGACAATGAGGACTCGGTGCTGGCGGATGCCAGTTTTGCGCAGTATCTGCACAAGAAGAGGTAGACGGCGCAAGCCAGTATACCAGAAATGTTTCACGAGGCGTTTGGTGTTTAACAAAATGATGGATCCAAATTTGGCTAAAAAAAGAATCTATTTGATAGTATATTATTCATGCATAAAATGATGGTGGGAAGCACCTGATTTATGAGACCAAAAACTCCGAGCACCGTGACCGACCGTTACCTCTTCCACACGCCCGTTTCTCGTAACCGTGGGGTCTGCAAAGACCCCTGTTGCTTTTTTTTTCTTTCGAATGACATACACAAGTCACTTCGCATCTATCGCGCCTCAAACTGGACCATACTACATTTCCCCTATCTGTTAGCACGGCTGCCGGATTTCCCCCAAGACGCGCGCGAAAGAAGGCTCAAGATTCTGCTTACCGCTTGGTGCGCTCCTTGTACAGCACGCGCCCCGCGCAGTGCGGGCACGCGACGACAGCGTCCTTGCCGAGAGAGACGTGGCCGCCGCAGTCGCCGCAGAGGTAGGTCATGATGGAGCGCTGCTCGTGGCGACCGACGTCGTGGGTGGCGCCGCGGGAGGCGACGGCGCCGGCGGAGGCGGTAGGAACTTGATATTCTTCGCGAGGCATAGCTGCGTATATGTAGTTTATGTGGTGTGTGTGTGCGTGTGTGTAAGCGAGGGTAGATGTGCGGTCGTGGCGAGGATGATGGGTAATCGAGCGCTGGGTTGATGCTTGCAAAAGTTGAGGAAAAGGGCGGTGGTGTTGATGACTGGCGACAGAGGAATTATGTCCGGCAGAATAAGGCGGTGAGTAAAGTATAGTGGTTTATGGCACAAGGCTACGAAACCTGGAAGCGCGACAAGAGAGCGCAAGGCAGCTTTGCTTTTCCTGGAAATGAGTCGAACAATAATTCCTTTGAGGAGAGAAAACAATTTAATCGAGTCATTAGCATCACGATTCGGCGTGTCGGGGACGTCAGGGGTCTTTGCGTATAAGCCGAGTCGCCGATAGCCGTTGCGATGTGTTTAGGCTGCCATGCCGTAGGGAGCTGCACTCGAAACTTTGCAGATCAAAATTCAATGAAGTTGGAGTCTCTAACCAAGATCGCGGCTCGTCTTTTTACGTAAATGCATTTTCGGGGCATGCCTCACCACTTGCTGCATCTAAATCGGCGTGGTAACAATGTCCGGCCACAAGTGGGGCCGCTCGCCATACCTCGGTCGCGGGAAGCAAGTCTAGTTAATTATCTGGAGCTCTTCATCATTGTTCTGCTCGTCTCATCACACTCATCTACAAAAATCATCACTTTTTGCAAACCCTTTTCTCTTGTCCCTAATAGAGCGCATATTTCATTCTCTCAGCATGTTGCTTCGATAATCCAGCTTTCCTATACTACATCATTTCCTCTACAACCATACCCTCCCCCGAACCGGGGCACCACCACCCCTATCCCTTTCCCGCGTTGTTGCCCGAACTACACACAGAGCCGACCGAGCCACAAGTCCCCGGCCTTGCCAACTCTCCCGCCATGTTTGACCCTTTGACACCGCCCGCCGACGAGAGCTGTCCCTTTTGCGAAATTAGCTCCAGCTTCTCCCCCTACGACCCTTCATCGCCGCCCTCGGCCGCCGTCGTCCCCGCCACCGACCGCGCCGCGCCCGCGCCCGCCACCTTTATGGTGCTGTCCACGCCGACAATCGTTGCATTTCTCGACATTATGCCGCTCAGCGCCGGCCACTTGCTCGTGTGCCCGCGCGCCCACCGGCCCAAGCTCACCGACGCGACGCCCGACGAGGCGCGCGCGCTGGGCGCACAGGTGCGCGTGCTGTCGGCGGCGGTGGCGCGCGCCACGGGCGTCGAGGACTGGAACGTGGTGCAGAACAATGGCGCGGCCGCGGCGCAGGTTGTGCCGCACTTGCATTACCACATTATTCCGCGGCCAGAGATTCGCGCGTCGGGCAGGCTGTCGTCGAGCTTCACCATGTTTGGGAGGGGCCAGCGCGAAGAGTTGGACGACGATGAGGGGGAGAAGCTGGCGGCGGAGATACGGAGATGTGTGGCCGAGGTCCTGAAGGAGGACATGGATAAGACCAATGGCAAGGCTAAGCTGTGACGAGTGCTAATTGGGTTTGTAAGATGGATTGTATTATTTGCATTTGGCGTTGGGGTGATTATAGGGGAGGCTACAGCACAGAGAGCGGTGTTGCATATTTTATACATTTTATAGACTCTAATTCGTCATCTATCCCTTCTATTTCTTAGCTTGCTCACTTGCCGTCATTTACTCGTCATCGCCGAAAAAGACCTTGATGGGGAGCCAGCTGTCTGTGCAGACCTTGAAGCGCTCGGATACGCCATCCACCGTCTTGATCTCGTCTTCAGTAAGGCTCCAGCCGTCGAGGTCAAAGTTTGCCTCGATGCGGGCCGGAGTGACGCTCTTGGGAATGACACTCCAACCCTTCTGGATGCCCCAGACGAGTAGCACCTGCTGGACCGTCTTGCCCTTGGCGTCGGCGAGGGCCTTGAGCGTGGCGTTTGCATAGAGCGGCGAGTCGGTCGAGCCCAGGCACGAGTAGCCGGTGCTGTGGATGCCCTTGGAGGCGGCGTAGGCGACGAGCTTGGGTGAGGGGTTGCCTGGGTGCAGCTCGACCTGATTGACGGCAGGGACAATCTGTGGCGTGTCAGAAAATTTAGCTGTTATTGAGGGAGTGTGCGAGCATACCTTGCAGCTGGGGTCGTTGAGCAGAATTTCGAGGTTCTTGATGGCAAAGTTGGAGACGCCAATGTTCTTGGCTTTGCCAGTGCCGATCAGCTTCTGCATCTCGCGCCAGGTGTCGACAAAATTCCAGTCATCCCACACGGCTTCCTGGCCGGGAATCACCGACGCCGGCCAGTGACTCAGGTAGAGGTCGACATAGTCGACGCCTAGCTTGGCGAGTGAGTCGTCGAGGGCTTCGGCGACGCGCTTGTGGTCGTAGACGAAGAGCTTGGTGGTGAGCCAGATCTGATCGCGGGGCACGCCCGAGGCCTTGATGCCGGCGCCAACCTCGGCCTCGTTGCCGTAATCCGTCGCGGTATCAATGTGGCGGTAGCCAGCCCGGAGCGCAGCCTCAACGGCGGCCTGCACTTCGTGGGGCTTGGACTGCCATGTGCCGAGGCCGATGGCTGGGATCTTATCACCCGTGCTGAGGATGAACTTGTGACTGGGGAAGTCAGGGCGTGTTGATGAAGAATCGATGTGAAAAAGAGGCGGTGGCTGGAGGGGGAGGGGCGAGGGCAGGAGAGGGGTCCCTGCTGAAGCAGTGGTGAATCTGGTGATGGGAGGTGTGCACGCAAGAGTGGCGAGAGAGAACTTACGCAGTGTTTTTCACGGCAGCCATTTTATACGGTTTGGGATTGGTAGATGTAAACCGGTAGAAAGGTTGAAGAGATCGAGACAGGTAGAAAGAGAAAAGAATAGCAATATCGTGGATGGAATCACTGGTAGTCACTGGGACGCGACTCGCAGCTTACCCTAATGATGATAGTCAATTGAGTAGATGCGGCAAGTAGCGATAAAGGCTGTGGATTGTTCCAAGCTTCTGTCAAGAGTTCTTCGTACTGAACTGTTTTTTGATACATTGCTTGGCTTTGTCTTTCTTGTTCTTTCGTATTCTTTTATACTTGACGTGCTGTACTTCGTCCTAGGTAATTGCCATCTGATCTCCTGCAGCACCCCCACTTTCGTCCCAAGATTCTTGACTTCTGGATATCAAGGTACGCATTTTTGACGGTCGTATATTCTTGCTTGTTAATCAAGCAGCAAATCTATTTCACGTAGACCTTGTATATTGAGGTGACCGGTCCAGCGGCATCGAAATTTGTGACGGCCATATGATCCACGAGTATATGGTTCCCCGCTGCTTCAGTCCACACATGACCGGCCGCCAAGAGCTTCTGCTGCGCCGCCAGCGCATCATACATCAAAATACGTCGCTTTCATTCCCAACGGCGCCCAGAGATTCTCGCGCAGCGCCTGGCCAAGCCAGTGGGTAACGGCGTCTAGCACGTGCTCGGGAAACGCGAGACTGTAGTTATCGGAGTTGATCAGGTGAGAAACGAGTGCCGCGGCCTGCGCCTTTGTGTGAGACGCCGTACCAGAGGGCATCGATGGTAGCAGGAACATCTGAGAGAACGGTATACCCATGACTCTATAGATGCAACGAACTTGGGCAAATACTACGCCAACCGACACATCAGGGGCATGCTATAAGCTCCGAGACTCTTGCATATATTTGTGGATAGTATGCAGATTGCTGCTTTTGCGGGCTGGATTTCGGTAGCTGCCCGCAACCAAATCTTGTGGCGTAGTGACCGCAATTTTATCGCGCGATTGAGAAATAGCATTTGTGTCGGGCGAGAAGACATAAGTCTCCGCACGCGAACATTGGAAGCTTCCCAGCGTATGAATGTTGTCGCAGAGGCCGAAAAGGTTGTCCACAGGTGGGCGTTGTGGCTCCAAGGTGTCATCTCGGTATGACCGGGTATCACTCGTACGTATTTTACTTTCGTTGGACAGCCTTGTTGCACAGCTCTCGCAGAGACACTATGTCTTCAGAAAACATAGCTTTCGTATGAAGTGTCTCTAATCCACGTCCATTTAGCCCTGTTTTGCCTTCCATATGGCGCTACTCACGAGCCGCAGTAGCTCCATGATGAATTTACTCTGTGTCTCGATTTGCCGTGTTTCGGCGGATGATAGAGTTTCGAGCGAAATGGATTGAAAGATGCCGACTGCCTGGATCAGTGCTCCCAAGTCTGTCTGCAAACCGTCACTGAGCGGATGAACAAGGCCGTTGACGAAGAGCGCCATGGCAGCCACGGGGGCATACCACTGTATATACCTGGGCATGTTAGAGCGATGGTGACAGTAATAAATACGATACTGGCACATACTGAGAAGCTCCTCTCCCTAATAGTCTAAGAGATAATCCGAGGAAAGTCAAGGTCGATCGGCTGGCTTCCAAGGAAATATCGACACTTGAATGAACGACGCTGTGCAAGTCCTCGGGCAGCTCCATTTTCTCATTTGCAGCACCACATTTCCGGACCATGGCATGGATAGCTATCAAAGTGTAGTGGTAGTCGAGTTGCAAGTTGATGAGCTGCTTCTTCTGCCGCTTTGTCGCTTCGCCGATCAACGGACTAAAGTCTGGAGGAATGCTCAACCTGGGACGTATCAACCTTGGAACAGAAAGCCTCCACTGTTCGAGTTCCTGGTCCAGCTGCCGAATATACTGCAATATTTCGCCATCCGACAACTTTGCTGCTTTTAGCGAGTACAGGAGACGGCACGTTCTCTCTTTGACGAGATTCAGCTTTGGGTCACTGGGATAGTCATGGGGCAGTTCCGTCGAACCAGGCGCGGCAGACGTGAAATCCACATCGTAGTACTCTTCAGTCAACAAAGGTAGTCGGCCGAATCGTAGCGCAATGTTTTTATCGAGGATATAGCACAGGCCGAAAAGGTTGTCAACATGTTGGCGTTTGCGGTCTTTCATCGCGTCCTCGCAACAGGCCTCTTGCTGATGAGAGTCCAATAATTCACAGACCATGTGACAGACAATCGCATGCATTGATGGATCGCTCTGCACATTGAGGGGGGTGCCCTGATATTCCTGCTGCTGTCAATACCCGTCGTGCATCCTAGTGGCTCTCCTTTTGCGCTTACCAGCAGTAGGATTGCTTGCAGTGCTTCCAAACTGGGCTCCCAGTGGCATTTCTCAAGAATTGATTTGCATTCACCAATACAAGTTTCAATACCAACACCTGTCAAAAGACCAGCTGGAAGCGAGAAGAATCTCGTCCATGAGTTCAGGGCCCAGACGCATGCATGGGCGGGTAACGATTGTGCTGCGCTCGAAGGACAGTAGGCCTGGTCGACAGTTGCACTGATGAGTGCGCGATCCAACACTGGGAAGCATAAATCGGCGGTTGAGTCGAAGAATGCATCGATTATCGCCAGTGTTACGCGCTTCTCGGGGAGTTTTCTCGCAGGCAAGGCGGAGAGGTCACGCTTGGCTTGTGAATTGTTGCAGGTGAACCGGTCGCCTCGAGCTTCGAATGCCACATACTCTTCCAACGGTGATGCTCGTCCAGTCTTTGCTTCGATCCAGTCTTGTCCCTTTCTTGACAATATTTGCATGCCTCTGAAGTACCAGTTCCGCCCGAGTTGCTGATGCGAGAGGCGGGGAGTGCGGCTCGCGCTCTCGGAGAAAACATCTTCAGTTGGCGAATCAGCGACTTGCGATTCGAGGTGACTCGGCGTTCGTTGAGTCTGCGAGTTTGGGGTTGTTTTTTTCTCTGTGCTGGGCGATGCTAATTGTTGCTCTACATCTCTGCGAGCCAGGTCATTTTCGAGTTGCTCGACTCGGCGAGTCAAGGCAGACACTACATCGGGTGTAAGTCTGTCGCATGTCAGTCAAAAAAAGGCTGAAATGACGAATTGAAAGGCTCTTCTACGCATTCTGCTTTTTCTTTTGCGGTTTTCGGGTGAATGTGCACGGGATCTTCTGGTTACTACACCAGTCGCATGGGATGCCAGGGCTCAAGATCACGCACTGGATCTATCCGCGATTGCAGTCAGCGAGCCGATACAGGAGAAGTGAGTAGAAGTTTGCCCGAGATATAGGATACCTTGCGTCTAAAACATGTATCGCATGCCTTTCTTGGAGGCATGAGGAGAGTGATTGATAGTTGCTGTGTAGAATAGCATCGGAATGATCGGAGTCCGTCCAGAACCCTGAGAGGTGGCGGCAGCGGAATGCCACATCCCGATTAGCTAAGCATGCTCACTCGACCTCTACTGAACAAGCCATGAAATATCTCACCAAATTGAAGGTATCTGAATGTTACATAATCGGAATGAATGTTGACGGTTCAATTGACCCAGAAGAATGTCTAATGTACAAAGTGGCACTCTGCCACATGTCGGTAGTTGAGCAGCGTACCTATAATAATACAGATACCGCGCTCACTTTTCTGTACTCTCTTTGTTTTTTTTGGCCGATCCCATTATCTTACATTCCAGATACTTTCAGTCCTATATCGCTCTCATACTTTCCTCTATTCAGTCATTATTTTTCTCTTGAAAAATGCCTACGGCAAAGTGGTCTCGTCTCGTTGCCACCCAACGCCTTTATCGATCCTCACAGACTGTCACGGTCGTTGGGGAGAAGGCTTACATTTTTGGAGGCGAATTGGTACCACGCCAACCCGTTGATAATAAGTGCGATATTGTCGAGATTTCACCTGCCTCTGGTAATGGACCTCGAAATATTTGTCAATAGTTAGATCTGACATCTTTCAGAATCCTCGGTATGGACCATTGCCCCGCCGACCGAAGCTCCTGTCCCACGTGTAGGTAGCGCGAGCACCGCCCTTGAGGATAAAATATGGATATTCTCAGGCCGCGGCGGACTCGACATGAAGCCTGTTGAGGAGGGGGGGGCGTTTTGGTGCTACGAACCCAAAGCGTCTAGCTGGCTATTGGTCAAGCCCGCCGACGAAGCGGCGCCTTACCCAGCTGGAAGAAGCTACCACTGCGTGACCTCGAATGGCACCAACAAGATATACCTGCATGCCGGGTGTCCAGAGTCTGGACGCTTGTCCGACTTTTGGTCTTTTGACATCAAGACCAATTCCTGGACTGAGCTGCCCTCTGCACCGGCGCCTGCGAGAGGCGGTGCCTCCATCGCGTTCAGTCAGGGCAAGGTATACCGCATAAACGGGTTTGATGGGAAGAAAGAGCTAGGAGGTGACCTCGACGTTTTCGATGTTGCCTCGCAGTCGTGGATCAAGCTTCCGTATACACCAGATGGCATTCAAGGGCCTGAGCCGCGGAGTGTCGGCACCCTGCTGGCGCTGACCATCCAGGGCAGAGCGCATCTCGTGACCGTGTTCGGTGAGCGCGATCCCAGCGCTCTTGGACACGCGGGCGCGGGCAAGATGCTGGCTGATGCGTGGGCTTGGGACATTGAGCAGGCGAAATGGCACAAGCTGAAGACGGAGGGCGAAGTTCCGGAGCCACGCGGATGGTTTGACGCGGATGTTTCTCGGGATGAGGTCGGCGACGCCGTTATTTTGCATGGCGGCATCAATGAAGAGAATAAGCGACTGGGCGATGTTTGGAAATTAAGCTTCTAGATAAGCTTGGGACTTGGTAGATTATTTGCGAGTGAGTCGGCACCGCTGGGCGAATTCTTGGTTTGGGTCGCGAAAAATGATATTTGTAATGATGCATCCTATCATAGCTGTTTCCTCCATGTTGACGTTATCTTTTTGTCGCCTTTTTGTCATTCGTAATCCGTGTGCTCTTGACATAAAACAAGTCAATAGCTCAGGGTTGCTGAGATGGGGGGGTATTTTGGTGGGGCCGTTTGAGATGTCACTTGTTTCCTCAGTAAACAATTTGTGAATTTGCAAATGGAGTTGACCATCGAAGCTAGCGGAATTTCGAATAAACATGAAATTCCTCCACGATGTCTTCGTGTACTAAGCTTTCTCTCCTTCCCTTTCGTTTAAGGAATCTAGGACAAGGCGAGCCCGATCTGCTGCACATACCCTGCAGTCTAGTAATATTTTACAAGTGCAAGGGTTTGGAATCTTTTCTGAAAACTTTAAATCTTTTCTTGCCGGAGTCCGTTTGAGTTTTTCAGTCACCTGAGCGACCTGTTGCACAAGAGTGCTGTGCAGCCTTTTTGATCCCTCGCCAAGTACGGTATTGAGTGAGAGTCATGTCACACAAGCAGTGAGCACGACGAACACGACTCCACCACGTCATGCAATCACGAAAAGAGGTAGCGACGAAGAAGCGAGTACACTTGTTACTTTAGGGCATCTCCATCCTCTTTTATATACACATCAATCTAATCCACTTCAGTTTGCAAACCGCCCTCACCTGCTCCTCAAAACGCCACTGCAATCTACATCGGTTAGCATGTCTCGCAGCTAGCGTGGAGCGACTCCACTTATTCTCGATTCCCCGCAACCGGTCGGCCAAGGAAGCGAAAAAGCCAGGTACTTGGTACCGGCATGGAAATATCATGCAGATCAGAAGTACCTCTACCGTCTCGATCTGCATTTCCCGCACCGTCCATTGCCCCCGTGCCACCCACCAGCACACAGTCTGCATACCCACAAGCCCCGCCTCGTTCGCGTCTTGTGCACTGTGCGCCGCGACTTGTTCTCATATGGAGAAGTGGCTGGTTCCTCGATAACTCAGCACCTCCTCATCATATTAAGCTTTTGGCAGGACTACAGCTATGTCGGTAAATGTACGGCGTATATGTCTTGTTTGTTGTTGACCTGGGCAGTACTTTGGCCCCAGCCATCCCGCCTGCTTGTAATGAACTGGCATTACCGTTTCTTGGTGCTCCCCTGCCAAGTTCTCCCAAGGTTTCCTTGCTGCGTTCGTTTCGTCTCGCTATTAATACCTCTCATTATCCGCCATCAATCGAGTAGCGCCACTGGGAACAACTCTCTCCTTCCATCACCCCTTCCATCGTCCCATCATCCTCGCACCACTTACCGCGCGTGGACTATCCGCAACGCGATTCCACACATATTTCGTATCCTTACGTCATCATAGCTGCTCACGTCGTTGGATTCCGGTAGGCATTCCAAGCCCACGGCATGATTCGGGCTGCGCGCGTGTGAGCTTCTCAATTGAGGAGTAGAGCTTTTGCAGCTGCCTGATTCGATGTCGCAACTATCACCACTGCTGCCAAACTGCACACTAACACCGTTCCCGTTGAACTAGCTGCCTAAATGTCCTCGGTTGATCAGGTCGCCTTCATGCCACGCCCGGCCGGCCCGGTCGAGCGGGCTCGTGAGGACCCATCGACCACACACACGACAGGCGCTGGATCGGCTGCTCCAGCTTCCACTCTCCCGCCGCCTGGCTCTGGCTCCATCAGCAAGCCGCTGTACCCAGCCTCCAACACACGCGCACCCGAGCCTCCCACCGCCTCAGACTCAAGCAAAAATGCCGAGCTGCAAAAGCCAGATGCTTCAGAGGCCAAGCCAGTTGCTAATGCTGCCGACGCCTCGCTTCCAAGCGTCTCAAACCTTGACGCGCCACCGCAGCCACCCAAGGATTCGAATGAAGATGCCAAACCTGCCGCGACCACTGCGTCGGAACCAACTGCCACGGTCGTACCGGCAGCTCCGGCTCCGGTCTCGGCGCTCCTGTCTGCGCCGTCGATTCCCAAGCCAGTCGAGGTCAAATCTGTACCCGACACGCCTGCTAATACCGGCACACCTGCTGGCGGCACACCCCGACCGGTATTGGACATTTCGCAAGAGCCCATCAGCAAGCCCGAAGCCGAGGCCAAGTCTGATGCCCCAACCTCTGTACCTGAGGTGGCGAAGCCAGAATCCGCGTCGAATGGGGCATCGGCGAAGCCGACGTCGGTTCCTGCGGCGCCTGCCCCTACACCAGCCGCAACGACTGCCATTCCTGGGCTTTCTGCCGCCAATGGCCAGAAGCGGAAGCTTGAGGATGAGGCTGATTCCGCTGAGAAGAAAGCCAAGTTTGAAGAGCCGTCAAAGCCTGCTTCCAATGGCAATGCGGAAGCGACTGGTGAGGATGCGGCTTCAGCGGGAGACTCAGCGCCGGCACCCAGAAAGGTTGGACGTCCCAAGAAGAAGGCGACGCCAGCACCGGTTGGTAGAACGCAACGTAAGACGCGCAGCCAGGGAGCCGTTTAGGGATTTTTAGGATGCCAACTTTTTGTTGACTTTTCTTTTCCTCTGGGGAATAATGACTTTGGTGGGGCGGCAACTTACAGATGATAGCATGATCTGAAACGACTGAGGCAAACTACGGCGGCGAAACGGGTATTGATTTTAGGCAAAATGGCCAAGGACGTTACAGACATGGTTCCTATGAATGTTTCTTGTTTATTTGGTTATTGTATTAAACTGAATTGGATTACATCAATTGGATGAACATGACCATTCGACAAGCCTGCGTTGCATTGCAGTCAACGCCACGCGGGCAATTTCGAGAATGCTCAGAAAAGCAAGCCTTTGATGCCTGCTCCAGACGGTTGATTGCATTTCGCAATATCTGGATGACTAGTTTTGTAAGCGGAGTTGATGTCATTTAGAGGTCTTAAGCATGCACCCATTCACTGCGCAGCTTGCAGGGAGGCAGGGTACAAAGACAGGGTCTATCTTATCCAATGCTCGCTTGCAAAGAAGCTTGGCAACTGGGCAAAGTTCGGCATGTGCCAGGATTCATAGGCGGGATCGAGTAGGATGACGTTGATGAAGAAATCGTATAACGATCTCGTGTTGCAAACCCAGGATTTTTTAGTGAATATCTGGGGTTTTCGGAGTGTATTCCATATACCCTGGACCCGGAGGCAATCCTTGTTGGATAAAGAGCTTTCACGGCAGGTACGCGGACAGCCAAGCAGTGGTACATATTGAATGAGACACAGTAAAATACTCTTCGATGAGAGATGATACTGCGTACGAGGTCAATCACACGGCCGACCGCCAGCTTCGATGACTTGCGGTTTGAGGTCAAGGTGGAGAATTAGGTAGTCTTGTCGGTGTGTGGAAGCCACAAATAGCAAATAGAGCCAAGCACCCGGAGCAACCAAGGAATTATTAATGAAATTTCGTCATTAAGGGGGATGAGATAGGTCATCAGGTGGCAAATATGAGGGAGAACATTCTAGCTCTAGAAGGCAAGATAAGGGCCACTTGTTGTTCGAAAGGATTTACTCGAAGCAAGGCTGGCTTGCAGCAGGCTTGCGGGCTTGCATGGCCGGTCCCTGCTTTTGGCCTGGCACGCCTGGCAAGTTCTGGTGGTCTGGTAATAAAATGGAAATCTGGCAGGTCAAGCCGGCAGCCGGGTCTCCACTACAGTGGTGGCTGTGAATCCATCGTTGTACAGTACTTGAAAGAGGAACATAATGGCTCGGAGGTACAAGGTGGTCGCAGGGGATCCAAGCCATGGAGTGCAGTAAATTTAATTGATTGGATCGAAACTGCATTTTTCAGAGAATTTATCCGCGGGGGGCATTCACTGTAGCTTGGAATGGAAGAATATCTATTGTCTGCAGCGGTGCAAGTTGAGACGATGCCAGTGTCTCAGGTCCACAATGATAGCGGGCCCTGACCCCATTGCGTCGTAAGCTCAGAGCTGTCAAAGAGTCCTTGAAGACGACAAACTCGTTGAAGAACGATTGTCGAGATCTCAATGAAGATTGCCGGAAAAACCAGAGATGCACGGCTGACACATGGTCGGCTAGGTAGACGCCTTGTGATCTAATCATTGATGAGCCGCCATGCGGACAAGCCCACCGAGTTGCATGACTTGACGCCCTGTACTAATAAGGTGGTTATGCACCCGTGCCTCGTATTGCAGCTGCGGGGCGGCAGAAAGAAAACAAAGGTTGCAGCTCCACCCACTGCAGAAGCCTGGGCGAGAGGTTTATGCCAGTCAAAGTGCCTCGCAGACATTGATGGGAAATATAAAAGGACTGTTTCAACAGATTGAATGCCAGTAAACCCTATCAAACGTCTCTCAAGCTGTCAAAGCGGCAACGATTCTTCTGATGTGCATCGGTCCTGGGGACAAAAATAGAATCCCCGCTAGTGTCGCAATCAGCACCAATCAGAAAGCCACTGCTGCTATCAACTTCTATTCCGTTGAGCCTCCAAGCAGCCTGCCTGCCACCTGCACTTTATCACTCTCGGCTCTGTAGCGTGACCATCTGCAAGCCACTTCTGCTGGTCTCCAGGATAGGAAAAAAAAGAAAGGTACCATCTCAATAAGAAGCACCAAAGTGCAATACGTAAAGAATGATAGATGGATTCAATAAACTCCTAAAAAGCCAAGCATTCGCTGATCGATGACACTACATTCTCTAGTCCCTCCTTGCCTCCCCACTCCATCCCCTGCAGGGCCTGCACACACCTCGTACCGCCCGGCGCTAGTCAAGCTCCCGGTGCTGATACGTCGGCAGAAAAAAAGAAAAGAGTCCTTGACAGGCTACAGCCCAATAGTCCCCTCTTCCTTTGTCCTTCTTCCCGTCTCCATCCTTTGTGTATCCTTGCTTTGCCTTTCCTTTTCGTCATAACAATAATTTTTATTCCTATTGAACATTTCTTATCCCCTGCGCCGGATCCCTTGCTCCTCTTCTCCTCTTCTCTCCCGGCCAGGACACGCTCGCTTCACAGTCCCTTCAACGAGATCGACAAAATCGCCATCTGTCGCTATAGACCTCGCTCGCGATCGATCCTCTCATCTTTCGAACCATTTCTCCTCACTCGTTCGTCATAGATATTTCTGATCCCAATACGTACAATCCACTACATTGATCGTTGATTACTTTTCTCGAGTCCCAGCCCCAAACGAGAGCCTCGCGCTGCATCAACCATCACTCGCAGCCTCACCTTGTGATAACTTCCACCGACCTCGTCTCACTCTTTCACCGACCACTGTCCTACCCGACTCATCTCACACCTTTCTACATTCAATACATCTCGGCGTATCCTCGGCCGGCCACGGCCACCATGGCTTCCCTTCTTCCCAGGGACGGCAACCCCAAGGACGACAACGCTCTGCTCGACCTTTTCAAAGATCCCTTTGCGTCCACCCTCGCCTCCTCCTCCCTCTACTCCGCCATTGGCGTCTCCGTCGGCTTCACACTTTTCCTCGCCGTCTGTTTCTCTCTCCTCCGCCCTCACAACCAGGCCGTCTACGCTCCGAAGGTCAAGCACGCCGACGAAAAGCATGCGCCCCCGACGATAGGAAAGTCGCTATTTGCCTGGGTCCCTCCCGTCCTCCACACCAACGAAGATGTCCTCATGCAGACTGTTGGTATGGACGCCACCATTTTTATCCGCTTCATGCGCATGTGTCGCAACATGTTTCTCGCCCTGAGCGTCGTCGGCATCGGCATCCTCGTTCCCGTCCACCTTACCAAGGCCGCCATCCGCGACAAGAGCGAGCTCGGCTGGCTCACCAATATATCTCCCCTCAACGTCTTTGGTCGTGCCCAATGGGTTCAGGTCGTAGCCGCCTATCTTTTTGACATCATCGTCGCCGGCTTCCTCTGGTGGAACTACCGCGAGATTGCCCAGCTTCGCCGCAGGTATTTCGAGACGGACGAATTCCAAACCAGCCTTGCTTCCAGAACCCTCATGCTCTACGACTTGCCTCGCGAGTGCGCATCCGACGAAGGCATTGCCCGCATCATCGACCAGGTCGCGCCCAGCTCGTCCTTTGCCAGGACCGCCATTGCCAGGAACGTGAAGGAGCTGCCCGAGCTCATCGAGCAGCACGACCACACTGTGCGCAAGCTCGAAGCCGTTCTCGCCAAATACCTCAAGAACCCTGCCAAGCTGCCTCCCAACCGCCCTACTTGCAAGCCCTCCAAAAAGGATCATGCCTACGGCTCCTATCCCAAGGGTCAGAAACTCGACGCCATCGACTACTACACCAAGCGCATTCGCGATCTCGAAACCGAGATCAAGCAGGTCCGGACCACAGTCGACAAGAGAAGCACCATGCCCTATGGTTTCGCCAGCTACAGTGACATCGCCGAAGCCCACAGCATCGCCTATTCTTTTCGTAAGAAGAAGCCCCAGGGCACCACCGTCACTCTCGCACCCCGTCCCAACGACATCATCTGGCGCAACATGCCGCTCTCCACTTCTGTTCGCAGCCGTAGACGGTGGGCCAACAGTTTCTGGATGGCCATTCTCACTGTCCTCTGGATCGGTCCTAATGCCTTGATTGCCATGCTTTTCGTCAACCTCAGCAACCTCGGACGCCTCTGGCCTGCCTTCAAAACCTCGCTCGAGGCCAACCCTAGGTTCTGGGGTCTCGTCCAGGGTATTCTCGCGCCCACCTTGACCTCTCTCGCCTACCTAGTCCTGCCCGTGATCTTTCGCCGTCTCTCTACCAAAGGTGGCGACCAGACAAAAACCGGCCGAGAGCGACACGTCATTGGCAAAATGTACGCCTTTTTTGTCATCAACAATCTCGTCGTCTTTTCCTTTTTTTCCACCGTATTCACCTTTGTCTTCAACATTATCCGCAACGCCACCTCGGGAGAGTCCGGCTGGGACGCAATCAAGGACGCAAACAAGGATAATGGCAAAAGCATCGTCGACGGCTTGTTCCAAGCCTTATGCTCCAACGGCGTTTTCTGGGTCACGTACTTGCTCCAACGTCAGCTCGGCGCTGCTACCGATCTGGCGCAGCTCTGGTCGCTGACCCGGGCTTTTTTCCTCAAGAAATTCTCCAGCCCGACGCCCAGAGAACTCATCGAGCTTACCGCGCCCCCTCCTTTTGAATATGCCAGCTACTACACCTACTTTTTATTCTACGCCACCTCGAGCCTTTGCTTTGCCGGCATCATGCCGCTTGTACTGCCCGCCGCTGCCATGTACTTTACTCTCGACCACTACCTGAAAAAGTACCTCATTTTGTACCGCTTCGTCACCAAGACCGAATCTGGCGGACTTTATTGGCGCACTGTGTTTAATCGCTTCATCTTTGGCACCATGCTGGCCAATTGTGTTGTTCTCCTTACCACCTGGGTTCGCGGCGACGGCGACCACATTCAATTCTTTGCCGTCATTCCCCTCCCCTTCCTCATGTTTGGATTCAAGCTTTATTGTGCCAATACCTTTGACAACAAGATTCGCTTCTACAGTTTACTTAATGTCCGCAAGAACCCCGAGGCAGCTCGTGCCCAGGCCGACCGCCAGCGAAGCGAAAAGCTGGCCAGCCGATTCGGCCACCCTGCTCTATACAAGAAGCTGATTACGCCCATGGTCAATCAAAAAGCTCAAAACTTGCTGCCCTCTGTTTACTCGGGCAGACTGACTGACGGCAGAGATGTGGAGGCAAGCGATCTCATGAGTGTCAGTGGCTACTCTGACATGTACGCACTCGACAGCATGAAGGCTGGCAAGGCCGGCAAAGCCGCTGGCGTGCCGGGCTTCGAGTTTGTGTCTGAGAATCACATGGACTTCGAATACTTCAAAAACCGAGCTGAATTTCTCGACGAGCATGGCGGTGCCGATTTTTACGGTATTGAAAGTGATAGAGCCACTACGCGAGCCGGAACGCCCGTCTCTTTTGACGAGCGCCCTGGGAGTGCCATGTCGGGTCGCACGGCGCCCTTTAGCGCCCCACGACGTGTCGGCACTGGCATGTCGGACACAAGCTATCACTCATACCGACCACAGGCCAACAATGTGTATGCGGACGGTGCTCACTCTCGCCAGGCATCTGCCAACGAACTAGACCGCATGCGCAGCCCTCTGGGCAACTTTGACAACTCGAGCTCGACTGGTTTGGTGCACGCTCAGCCGATGGCCGGCTTTTCGGATGTGCCCGTGGACGGTAGAGGCAGCCCTGGACCTCAGGCCTATCCTCGCTATCAAGACGGATACGACTCGGGTACAGCCAGCCCCGCGCCAGGACGTAGCATAATTGGAAATCGTGGATATCAGCCGCTGGACTCGGGCCGAGCAAGCCCGGTACCCCGCCCTGGCGCGTATCAAGAAGTGCCTCCGCATGAAGACCGAATGAGCCCGGCGCCTCAATCGCGATCGCAATCTCCCGGCCCGGCCGCCGGGCCAATGGGAGCCGCTCTACGACAAACGACTCAGAGCCCGGCGCCGCGGCAGATGAGCCCTGCTCCTCGACACACACAATCTCCAGCTCCTAGACACACACAGAGTCCCGCTCCTGGGCGAACGCAATCCCCCGGCCTGGCAGCTGGTCCTGTGGCTTCTATGCCTCAGCCTACCCAGCCGCAGCAAAATCCTTTTGGGCAGGACCAATCAGGGCTTTATCACGACGACTTTGAAGGGGTGCCAGGGCAGCCGGGATTTTACGGAGCCCCGCCGGCGCAAGGGCAAGGACAGGGACAGCAGGATTACCGCAGAGGGAACCAGAGCAACCACCCGCATCAGGGCTGGTAACTAAGGGGAACGTGTGGAGTATAGAATTAGAAGATGCTGTACAAAAGTGGTTTTAGCGAGCATAAATTGACGATTGTGACGTTTCCATTAAAGGTGTTGTCGGCCATAATGCATACCCGAAGTCTGGCTTATGTATTAAGCATTATCGGTCAATGATGAGCAGATTCTACACCATCTTGTCTATCCTGTTTGTTACTCCTATCCGCCGCATCCATTTCGTCAATCTCATCATTTCCAAACACCCATTTCTCCGTACTGCAGAACCTCTCCGCCCCCCTCTCCAACATTTTCCCCAGCCCCTCTACCAGACTCCCCTCCACGACGCCCTCCTGCCACGACAGCGCGATACCCAGCTGGCCCTGTCCCGCCGACGCCACGTTGATAGCCACCGCAGCACCCGTCACCATGGCGCCGTTTGAGAATAGGATTCTGCTGATTCGAGCCTCGGCATCGTCTCCCCCCGCCGCTGCCGCCGTCTGCCCCAGCACGCCGACGTTGCTTACCTCCCAGGATAGGGTCCGCGCAGTTCCGTCGCGGCGCGCGTGAAACTCTCCCCAGTCGCTGATGTGTTTCATCAGAGCGGCGACGTTGTTGTGCGTCAGAGTCTTGCTGCGCGTGGCGAGTTCGCGGCGGACACGCGCAGCCGTGGCCCAGACGACGGCAGTAGTCAGCGTGGTGTCGGCGTCGGCGGCGGCGGCGGCGACAGCGGCCACGTCATCGCCGGAAAAGAAGTGCTCCGTGGAGCAGAGAAGCACGCGGAGCGCATCGGTGGGAGAGGAGTCGCGGGTGTGGCTGCGCAGCCCCATTGGCGTCGCGCCGCAGAAGCCTGGCGCGGTCGCATGTTCTGGAAGCGTAGTGCTAAAGTAGGCGAGGGCAAGCGCGTGTAGAAGCCCGGTTAGTGTTGTGTCGTTGGCGCGGCACGCAGCAAGCAATACTTTGGTCTGCTGAGGCGGAATGTCGACGGCCCGGATACGCGTTACATGTGGCCGCGCAAAGTCGATTCGCTCGCCGCCCCAGGGGCACCGCGGCGCGGGTTTCAGCATCGCAGGGGCGAACTCGCCCCAGAGCACGGATGCCATGTATAAAGGGCCGAGCGTGAATGCAACGGCGTCTTCTTGGGGATCGGGTAGCACTGGAGGGTCGGGGAAGGAGAGGAGGGGGTCGTCGTTGGCGGCGGCGGAGGGGGGAGAAGGAGGAGTTGAGGAGAGAGCGGCGAGGAGGTGCGAGTGGAAGAGAAGACCGCTTGTGCCGTCCATGAGAGCGTGGTGAAATGAAAACATGACGTCGTAGCAGTCTCGGTCTTGATCTTGAATGATTGTGACTCGCCAGGGGGGTTTGGTTGCTGTAGACTCCCAGAGGTGGTTATGTTGCGCGGCCTGCACGCGCGCGACCTCGCTGTTTAGCTGCTCTTCCGAGTCACACTGCACGGGTACGAGATGAATGTGCTCTTGCAGATTGATGCGAGAAATGTGAGTATAGCATGCGGCGTTGCTGTGCTCACCGGCGATGCCGACTCGGAGCATCGGGTGCGCACGTACGACGGCAGCTAGAGCGGCGATGAATCGTGGAGATGACGGCCCTGCGATGCACGACCGCGGGACGTACCGCGCAGAGATGCATACGGCGCGGTAGATTCCGAGGTGGTGGCGCGATGAAGAGTAAAGCTCCCTGGGGGAGGCGTGAGATGGACCAAGATGGACAAGGGGAACGGGGAGCTTACATGGGGCCGAGACGGCGGAGGGAGGGCTCAGAAGCCATAATGGGGGAAAAGAGGCGATGCAGAGATTGATAGGAAGTGCAGTCTAAGTAGGGAGATGACACGTAATACACTGGGATTGAGGTTGTGAGGTGTTGGTCGTGATGAGTGTGGCGAGCGGACCGGGAAGTGGCATGGGCACTTTCTATTGCGGTAACAGCCTACCGCTGATGGCGAAGAAACGGGACCGCAGGGTTTGCGTGACGCTGAAAAGTAGTATGAACAGCTCAAAGCCTCTTCATTTAGTTTCGTGTTTGGCATCAACTATGCCGAGGGAGAGGTTATCGTGGTGAGTGGTTCAAGTAGCTTGCAGGCAAGTGGGATGGATTAGGGGAGCGCCCGGAAGAGATGTTAGTCTATTCTTCGGTGGTAATTTAGGTTAAATACTATAG
>JARJPL010000294.1:0-48322 GCA_030782805.1 Aschersonia sp. MBC 622 | reverse complement strand
GGCGTCGAGCGCGCGCCGCAGCACCGCGACGGACGCGCCGACGATGCGCGGGCTGGGCTTGCCGCTCGACAGCGAAGCGGCCGAGAAGCGCCGCAGCAGGCAGAGGCAGACGTCGCCGGCAAAGAGCGCGACGAGGTCGTCGTCGCGCGGCATGTCCCGCAGGCGCAGGAACAAGTCGGCAAACTCGTCCGAGTCGAGGCTACTCGCGCGCGTGTACGCCGCCGCCGCCGCTGCTGCTTCGGCGTCGTGCAGCACGCTGCTCATGGTGTATAGCGCGTCAATGTGTGCGCCGGGCACGCGCGCCGGCGCCAGGCAGGTGGCGTGCCGCGGGGACACGGCCGACAGCCCGTACTCGGTCGTGAGCAGCAGGTTCAGAAACCGCGCGACGCAGAAGCACCGGCGTCGCGTCTCCAGCTCCTCGTCGCTAAACGACGACGTCGACGACACCTTGGACGTTGACGTTGACGTTGACGTTGACGCGGCGGCGGCGGTGGTGGCGGTGGTGGCGGTGGCGGATGACGACCCTGGGTCATGCATTTCTCGATGCAGGCCAATCATCTCGGCCATGTGCATCGCGGCATGGGTCGCCATGGCCGAAATAGCCGGCCGTGTCGTAAGCCGCATATACAGCGCCCGCAGGATCCAGCCCGCGACCGTGTCCATGTCGACGGGCGCCACGGGGGTCGACAGCCCGCGATCGAGAATCGCCAGCGCGTGGCGCTTAATGTCCTGCTCGCGCGGGTGCGGCGTCGGCGAGAACACGGAGCCCAGCACCGCAACGAGCGCGACGACGGCCGCAAAGTTGGGCTGGCCGGTATCGAGCGTGGTGGTGACGGCAGCGCCGCCGACGGTGGCACCTCCGGCCGCACCTCCGGCCGCACCACCACCATCACCACCATCACCACTCCATCCCCGCGCCAGCCGTCGCGTAAACGTCTCTGGGTGCAAAAAGGCAAAGAGCGGGTGCACGGCGGCAAAATAGACGGCGCACAGCGTCTGGCACTCGGCTAGTGAAAAGTAGTCGGCGAGTGATGATGGCGACGGTGTGCCGCGGCGCTCGGGCCGGATGCCCAGGTTCCACGCGTACGAGTGCAGTCGTAGCGGGGGCTGCGTGATGGCGAGCTCCTGTCCGACGAGGAGAGGTAGCGCGACGGCACTGTGTGCGCTGATGAAGCGGCCCCTTTCGCGACTGATGAGGAGTGCGGATGGCGGCGGCGGCGGCTGCGGCGCGGTCGGGGTCGCGTCTTGGCCGCCGCCGCCGCCGCCGCCGCGTTGGCTAGTCTGGAGCGGCAACGGTTGCCTGGGATGCGCCGCCGCCGCAGCAGTAGCAGCAGCGTCGGAGGAGCTCTGCGCAGGGGAAGAGAAATTCTCAGCGTCGTAGAGGCAGGCGTAGCCGTAGGCCTGGCACTGGGCGCAGGGCTGGCTGCCGTCGCATTTTCGCCTGCGACGACGACATTCGCTGCACGCGGCGTAGACGCGGCGTCGGCGTTGAGCGTTGGGCTGAGGCCGATTAGTCTGTGTCCTCTTTGGCATGATCGGGGGGGTATTTTCGGTCAGGTCATTTGAGATGGGGGAATATGTTGATGCTCTAGGACGTTGTTGTTGTATAATTTTTGTAATTTCTTTTTGTTTTTTTCGCAATCTAGGTCAGTCTAACCATAGTCAGCGCTGGTAACAAGTAGTATAAATGGCCCCAATACATTGGTTGCATCCCAAGCGGGAACCAACACGGCATGACAAACCGGGACAAGGAACCGCAGACGCTAACTGGATAGAATTCTAATTTTAATACTCCTTAAAAAAAAAAAAAAAAAAAAAAAACACACGACTTCTTTCTTGCATCATTCCAAATTCGCCCCCTGAAAACGCGCCACTGCGCCGCCCGATTGAAGCATTTCTCTCTCTACTTTTCGGAAACCATTTCCGCCGCCGCCAGCCGCAGCGTCTCTGGCACGCCCACCTCTGCCCAGCGCTTGACAACCGCCTCGGCCAGCGCGCCCTCTTCCCGACACTGATTGCCGTCCTCGACGCTCACCGGCAGCGTCACGGCCGTTGCGGCCACGCGCATGCGCAGGCCCGCGAGGATCTGCTGCAGGTGCGCCGCGGCCTTGCCGCCGCCGCGCCCGCCGTACGCCACGACGACGGCGGGCTTGCCGGCCCACTCGTGGTACAGGTAGTCGAGGGCGTTTTTGAGGCTCGCGGGCACGCTCCAGTTGTACTGGGGCGTGACAAAGACAAAGGCGTCGTGGCGCGCGACGACGGCGGACCAGCGGCGCGTGTGCGCGTGCTGGTAGTGCGGCGTCGGGTCGGCGGCGGGGAGCTTGGACGGCACCCCGGGCTCGTCGAGGAGCGGCAGCTCTTGCGCCTCGAGGTCGATGACGCTGAGGGTGGCGGCGCGCAGGGCGGGCATGTCGCGGATGACGTCGCCGAGGAGGCTGCTGATGTATTGCGTGATGTAGGGGTTGACGCGGGTCGAGCGCGTGCTGCAGGTGACGATGCCAATGGTCCGGATGCTGGCGCACATGGCGGCGGCTGCGTGTAAGACGACGGCAAGTGTGTTGTAGTGAATGGTGAGTTTTTGTGCTGAAGCTGTGGTGGCTTATAGGGAAAGGGAAGATGTTGATGGTGTTTTGAATGAAAGCTGCGGACGGAGATGAGGGAGATGTGATATTGATGGTGATATGGAAACTGATTTCATGAATACAGTGAAGTGACCTGACGTCTTATATAGAACCGGCCGTCTTTCAGTGACTGACCAGAAGTTGCTGCTTTGCGGATATTGGTGCGTATTGCGGATAGTGCGGACAAGTCCATGACAAAGCGGGTGCGGATGGTGCGGCATCACGACCAAGACATGAACTCTGTCGATCAATGAGCCCTTGAAGATCTTCCAGCCAACCTGAAAAAGATGATTTTAGAGTTTTAGCTACGTCTTGCATAACAGCATCAGATCAATGTGCAGTGCCAGACAGCTACACAAACCGTACACTCCCACACTGTCTACCACACACACATCTCCCAAGGTACCACCACACCCACGTCGGCCTCGACAAACGATATCCAAGCCACAACATCTACTCTTCTCCAACTCCAGATCGATTTCCCTGCCCCCCCCAAAAAAAAACAAAAACTCACGGCAGATGCTAGGTACCCAACGCTCAGTATCTGAGATTTGAACGGTCTGGGCGTCCCTTATCACCCTTCACCCCCGCAAATAGCCAGCCGCCCGCCCGCTCACGTGGAGATGTGAGCAAGTATGCGTGGGATAGATGGGCGAAACGCGCAAGTATTGCCCAGCAAAAGCACACAAAGAAACATTTCAGTGTTTGCCATTTCACCATTCACCATGCAGAGATGCACATGGCAGAATGAAACAATGCGTTGAGCGAGTTACAACGGATGGAACATGTTGCATCACACGGGGCTCTCTCTACACGGGTTCTCTTCTCACCAGGAACGGGCAACTTATATATACCGCCATGTCCAGAGACTGCTCATTCAGAAAGCAGCATGAAACCCCCCCTCCTCTCTCTCTCTCTCTCTCTCTTTCTCTGTGCACCTCTCTTTAAATCTGCACGTATCGTAAATTTGACATGATGCACTTTGCCCAAGTCGCCCGTCAGTCCCACCGGGTCATCGTCTCCCACCAACGAGGCAACGGCCACCGCCGTCGCCGCAGCTACTCGAGCTCGAGCAGCGACGCCGACCCAGAACAACAACCGCCTCGTCTCGTCTGGCCGGCCGACGCCAAGCCCACGCCGTATCAGGTCCTCCACGTCGACGCGGGCCGTCCCTACGAAAAGACCAACTTTGTCCGGCTCGTCAAGCTATACCACCCAGACATGCACCGCAGCAGCAGTAGCAGCGGCAGCATCCAGGACGGCGCCACCACAACCACCACCACCACCACCACCACCATGTCGCCGCAGACCCGGCTGCACCGCTATCATCTCGTCGTCGCCGCGCATCAACTCCTTAGCAACCCCGCGCAGCGCCGCCGCTACGACCTGTACAAGATGGGATGGCTGGCCCATACCCCCCCATCTGCGACGACACAAGATCCGCCGTCGCGGGCCGAGACGTGGCCGCCGCGAACCGAGAATAATGATGATGATAATGACCGGCCGTCACCGCTGAAGCAGGTACCCATTTACATGTCCAACCACGCCTTTGCCATTCTCGTACTCGTGCTCGCCTTTGGCTTTGCCATTGCCTCGTGCGAGCGCATCCGTCGCGAGCGTCGTCGTCGCCGCGGCGGGGGCGGGCTGGGCCGGCTGGTCGACATTGTCGACGGCGATATTGTACGGTCGCTGTACGGCGCGCAGCACTTGGTGTCGGGGAGGTCCAAGGATGAGCGTATACTGGCGTTTTTGTGCCGGAGACATGTGACGGCGATGGGTGGACGGCAAGAGGTCAAGGACGAGGAGGACGAGGAGGACAAAAAGGACGAGGTCGAGCAGCACCAGGGCGGGTTTTTACCCATGGATGAGCACTGGGAGCAAAACATGTGTCGGCACTAAAAAGTAGATAAACGACCATCCTATGTACGGACAGTGTCGCAGAAAAGAAAAAAAATACATCATCAGTAAAATATACACTGCAAGGACAACGGCTTATCGGCGAGAGTCTGCCGTTGATAGCCGGGCTTATCGTGTTTAGTGTCTAGATAGTACTCCATAGTCAATCATGATTGACATGCAAGGCGCAAGGGCCCAAGGTAGGGCGTCTTGACAGAAAATATGGAGAAAATTTGGTAATCATGGGCATTTAGCCATAGTTATTAAAAAGTATGCAGGTATCGCTGTTTTGATATCAAAAGGCGCCAATTCCAAACTCTCGACCATGTCGTGGTTGCAAATGTACATTGTACAACACCTTGTCATATCCTGACAAGTGCACATTGTACCCTGTCATGTCTCATGCAAAAAAGGGCAGAAAAGGAAATGAAAAGAAAACAACGGTCGAGGAAAAAAACAAACAAACAAGATTTACAAAACCTTGCTCAACAAAACCCCTTCATGACCTCCCTACAAGCCTTTTCACAGCCTCTCTAGACGTCTGCTCGAATTTTTGAGGCGCATTGTCTTCGCAAGACCAAGGTTTGGTGCCGGTTTCCTTGGCAATGGCCTCAACGGAAGCCCAAAGACCGAGGACGCAGAGCATGGTGCCGGTCACGACGAGGAGGACATTGGCGAAAAAGGAACAAGTGCGGGCACGCGTGCTGAACCAAGAGCCCTTGCGCATCCAAAGCCAAAAGATACCGGGAAGACCATACGAGAACCACGAAACGAAAAGCGCCGAAAGAATACCGAGCAGCGAGTTGAAGACGGGAATGGACTCGGCAATGATGAGAGCAATAGCCCACATGGCGAGCGTCATGCCGGACCAGCCGACAACCGACACAAAAGTGCGACGGACAAGATGCTTGCTGTTCTTAAACATGCGGTTGAAGATGTACTTGCCCGCCACGTGTCCGTAAATAACGCCCGCGATGACAATGGTGGGAATAGCGACACCCCAAATGGCCTTGCGCATAGTTTCAGAGCCAGCGGCCGAGAGAGCAGGAGAGGGGACGGTAGGGCCAACGTAATAGTAGATGACGACAGCAGCAACGAGGTACAGGGAGGTGTCGACAATCTGGAGAAGGGCAAGGGCCTTGGGCCAATCCTCAGGCTTCTGAAACTCGCCAATAACGCCAAAGAAGCAAGAGTGGCTCGAAAAGGCGACAGCGATGTTAGTAACAGCCAGGAAAGCCGTTGTGAAGCCAAGCTCCCTGCTCACTTCGACAATGGAACCGCCAATGGGCTTGCTGGCGGCGACGTCGCCGACTGTCATGAGCGTGGCGACAATGATTGATATACACGAAGCCATGGACATCCAGCTGGTGTGTCGGAGGGTGCGGGGGAGGTTGAGGACCCAAAAGACGGCGAGACCGACTACGGCCCAAACTATGGTGCAGGCAGAGTGTCCGGAGAGGGCATTGAGGCAGATGGTCCAAGTGAGGAGATGGGCGCCCATGACAAAGACTTGAAAGATGACCTGGGCCCAGCCAAACACCTCTTGGAAGATGCGGGCAAAGGTGATGTTAAAACCAAAGAGGCCGAAAGAGCCCATGGTTCGACCAATGACCTCAACGGCATCGCCAAAGTTTTCGACAAAGGGGTATTCTTTTTGAAACTCGCCGAGCATGAGACCCGAATATGTGGAAAGGAAGCTCATAACCAGAATGAGTACGATGCCGGGAGCGAGGCCAAGGGTGGCGATGACGGAAGGGAGAGAGAGGATTCCCAGAGAGACGGTTTCGGCGATGAGGACAATGCCACCTTTCCTGGAGGGATTGTTAGCATCCGTGCAAAGCTGGACAAGGACAATGGAGGAGAGATGCTTACCACCAGGACAGTGTCTTGAAGTCAATCAGAGCAGCCTCGCTGGACGCGTCGTCCATACTAGTGGGACCGGAAGGGGGAGCAGCCTCGACGTCGCACTTAGAAAGCTTGTGCTCGCCAGCCGGGCCTTGCGCAGAGGCTGGGGCAATGTCTTGTCCGTGAGAATCCATGGTGGCGGGGTGAGAGGATGCAGATGGACCGAGACAAGGCACGGGGGGATCAGGAACGGAGAGGGAGGGGGGAAAGAAAGATATCAAAGCGGGAGAGAAAAGCTGGGGTAGTCGAGACTCTTTATGGAAACAAAGAGGCAAGGCTGTGTGCAATGCAGCTAGCGGACTAGCTGGATTATGCTGACGCGAACAAGTCGAGGAGGCGTTGCGACGACGAGGATCAGGGATCTGCGAGGGACGAATGTGAGTGGTGCCTGGAAGGATAGGAGATGTCGAGCAATGACTAATTCCCCGCAAAATAAAGCCCTTCTACACCAAGCGAAGAATTGGCGGGAGAGAGGAGAAAAGGGTCGTGTGATCAATGGCTCGTCGCGCCGGGGGGGGGGGGGGAGAGGATCTTGTTGAGGGAAGAGGACGATGTGGTGCGTGGCGCGGTGGAGGAGAAAATTTTAGGTGTCAAGCCGAGAGGAAGTACAGGCACCGGCACCTAGGATGTGGGGGAGGAGCAAAGAGAGTTTTTTATGAAGAGATGAAGGATGACGGGGATGGTACAAGGTACACGATGGAGGTTAACCGTTGAAGAAGGAGGAGGAGAACTGCGAGAAACAGACAATCAACTAGCACGGCAAACTAGACCAAACACAGATATGAACGGCAGCTGTAATAAATTTAAAAAGAAGTCAAGGTCGGGGTTTAATGTTGATTAGGCTACTGAAAAGAAATAATAATAGGCCCGCGGGCACCGCAATAGGTTTGCATTTCCCAGGCATCTCTCGATCCACCAAGCTTTGTTAGCAGTGGGTATAAGACTCAAGAAAAAGTCGTGGATGCGTGGAGCCAGACCCCATCCAAGAGGAGGCGCGCCTAGGCCTTTTGATTGAATCCATTCGGGAGCGGTCGTCGTCTGGGGTTTGTCATTCGTTGTCGAGTTCCGTCATCGGCGCATGTCTTGATTCGAGTGGCGAGACTTTTCTGTTGTTTTACACACAAGATTGTTTGCAGAAGGAGAAGCGGGCGGGCATGTTCGGGGATAAGCGCTTCAAGAACAAGAAAAGAATTTTTTTTAAGCCACGATTGAGGATCGGAATTCGGACCGCGGAATGAGTAAGGTTCTTGTACTAGGTACTGCGGCAAGTACGGATAGTTGTAGGATAGTCTTGTCCGCCCCCCCAGAATCTAGTACCGAAACGAGGTTACTGGTACAGGCTTGGAGCAACGGGAAGTGTGTCCAAGTGTCAGCCACCAAAGCCACTGCAGCCGCTACTGCAAGCCACTTCTACTTCTTTTTCCACGCGATCCGTTTGTAATAGTTAGGTGCGCCCACTACTCCGAGACTCGACGCCGCAAACACGCCGAACGCGGGTGACTCCACTTCTTTCGAGAAATCGAACTTGCAGCCGCCTGCAACCATTCTTTTCGTCTTTTTCGCCTTGTGCCCAGCTGTCAACCGGAAGTCTGCCACACCCTCTGCCAGCTGCCCTGCGAGGGTCCGTGTCGTCCGTCAGGCCACAGGCTTCCAGAAGGAAAAGGAAAAAAAAGGCCTGCTGCGCCTTGGCAGGGGCTCCGAGGCTTCCATCGAGTCATCCCGCGCCTGCATTGTCATATCGTAATCACCAATACGTTTCTATTTAGTCCCTACCTAGATGAACCTTTTTTATTCATGACATGGTGAACCCCAACCACCTCCCATCTCGTTGCGGAACAAAACAACCTTTTTTCTTCCTCCCGCTGTTTGGGTGCATTAGCTGCCCCCTCCCCCGCTCCACGAACTTTTTGGCCGCCCTCTTCTTTCGTATTTACCCTTTTTCTCTGCCGTTCGCTGATTGGCCAGCCCCGCCCACTTACGACTCGCCCACAACAAGCCCAGGTTTTCTGACAGGGCGAATGGGCACGCTCTAGGTAGCATAATAACGCAGCAAAATTCAGCCTTGCGAACATGTTCAACAGACTTCAGATCGCTGCTTTGAAATGCTAAATGGCCTATACTGTTCATGCGGCACTTTTAAGTGTTGAGGAATATTACTCAGCGTCGCAGCAACCCCAACATTGCTCCCAGCCAGTGGCCACTAGTAACTAGCCAAACGCAGCCACTCGTCTCGAGTATTAATTACGCTTCTCCACAGACGGCTTCGCCGGCCTCCGAATGCGGCTCTTCAAACAGCGGCACACACACAAAAAATATGGTATTCTTGAGTTCTTATCCATCGCGAATGCATGCAACTGAATCGCTCAATGCATCGCAAAATTCACCCAACCGTTGTCTCGCTTGTTTCCCCGCTTCCTTCTCCCTACCCTCCCAAACGCCGTTGCAAACTTCTTTTTTGCTCTCCGCATCTTGACAAGTTATTCAGCATGGGCTTGCATAGGCACCGCTTCTGCCTCGCCACATTGCTGACATTTCGCTTTCGCTTCTCGCCGCAAAGGAATACGGATAAATAGGGGACCAACCCTTGCAGGCGACAAGAGTGTCCACACAATGGCTCCAGAGTACGCCCGACGAGCGTCTTCCGCACTCTTGCCCCAGAGCCCATCGGCGACCGACCAGGATCATTATTCGGCTGTCCCTGTCGATTTCTGTAGCTTATCGCGAACTGTAAAACTTGATTCGTGTTCGTTTGCCACTATGCGTGCTGAGCTGCCCGTCCAATCCACTCGTGGCGGTAGCATTTTCATGGCCATGTGCGCGATTACAAGCTATGATTCAGGGACCGTGTAATAAGGCAGTGACGTCCGAATAAGGGACCTCGGCAAGATGGATGGCCCTCGTGGATCCTCAAGATGCAAGTACACGGAAAGTACAAATAGAACTAGAAACCGACGGCCTAAGTTTTTGAAAGGTGACGCTCGAGTGAAACAAGAAAAGAAAAGAAAAGAGCGCTGCGGGATTCCAGATGATACCTCAGATGATAATACGAGACGGCACTATTGCAGCGGGCATCACAATCGATGATTGCAATGGAAGCAATTGCGCAGCAATGCCTCGGCAGCTGACAAAAGCCATGTTGACCATTTATATGCCGTATCAAATTGCATCCAGGAATAAAATTCATCAGCAGGTAAAAAAAATGATGCCTACGGTAAACCGCTTTATCAATCATTAGCCATTTATCTTATATACATCGTCCCACTTCTGATAAGCATCGTCTCATTTCTCCAGATACGCTTCCCAGCCCAACTCCTCCAGCTTGCCCGCCTTGGCCTCCACCTCGTCGCTCATGTTCTTCATGTACTTTTCCATTGCCGCACTATAGCCGGCGTCGCCACCGCCGCCGCTGCCGAGAATCTTGACGGCCAGCAGGCCCGCGTTGGTCGAATTATTAATGCCCACCGTCGCCACGGGACAGCCGCGGGGCATCTGCACGATGCTGAGCAGCGAGTCCTGCCCGTCGAGGTGCGTCGCCCGGACCGGCACGCCAATGACCGGGAGCACCGTCTCCGACGCCAGCATGCCGGGGAGGTGCGCGGCGCCGCCGGCCGCCGCAATCAGGACCCGCACGCCGCGCGACGCCGCCGCACGGCCCAGCTCGACCATGCGCTGCGGCGTCCGGTGCGCCGACGTGATGGTGTAGTCGTACGGCACCCCAAACTTCTCTAGCACCTCGAACGCGCCCTTGAGCACGGGGAGGTCCGAGTCTGACCCCATCGTGACGACTACGAGGGGCTTGCTGCGGTTGCGCGACGACGCGGGCTTGGCGGGAGCAGGCGCGGCGTCCGAGGGGCGCAGCTGCACGGCCGCGCTGGCGATGCGGCCCTCGCGGATGCTGTCCACCTCCTGGGTCAGAGAGCTAGCCAGCTGCTCCAGGCTGGTGATCTGGCTTGACGGCGACGTCACGGTAATGTGGCCAATTTTGCGGCCGGGCTTCGATGCTTTACCATACAGGTGGATGTAGACGTCCATATCATTATCGTAGCTACGGCTGGCCGTTTCTACTAGCTTCTCGTGTGAATCTTCGGTCGCGCCACCTAGAATGTTGAGCATAATGGCCGACTTGACGCGCGGCTGTAGCGTCACCTTGCCGTCGCTGGGGAAAATGTCGAGAATGGCGCATAGCTGCGCCTTAAACTGCGACATGTAGGGGATGGCCTCGGTGAAGAGGTGACCCGAGTTGTGCGGTCTGGGGGCGACTTCATTGACCACGATACCGCCGTCTTTGAGCAAGAACATTTCCACTGCGTAGACACCACGGCCCTTGAGCGTGCGAATGACATTGCTCGCGACCTTGCGCGCCTCCTCGCACGCCTCGGCCGGCACCCCACGTGGCGGCAGATAGACCTTTGTGCAGATGCTATCCTCATGTACCGTCTCGACGGCGGGATATGGGTATACGTCTCGCAGCTTGCCGTCATCGTCTTCGGTTCTCACCACCATGACGGACAGCTCCTTGGTGAATGGCTGAAACTTTTCCGCGTATAGTGACAGCTTGCCCATGGAGCGGATGGCCTCGTCAAAGTCGTGTGGCCCGCGCACCTGAAAGTTGCCTCGGCCGTCGTACGAGCCCTTGCGCGCCTTGAGCATAAACGGGAAGCCATGCTCGTCCCCGACGGCCTGCAGCGCCTCGACCGTGAGCGTGCCGACGGCCGTCTGCGGCGCGACGGGAATACCCCCGCGCAAAAAGTGTTCTTTTTGCAGGTACTTGTCCTGAATCAGGCGAATCGTTTCCCACGATGGATGGCAGGGCACCTTTTTCAGCGGGCCAGCGCCCGTCGAGACGCCCTTGGTGGCAATCTCCTCGAGCACGTCGGCGTCGACGTGCTCAATCTCGACGGTGAGCACGTCAACGCGCGCAGCGAGCTCGCGGATCTTGGCCGGATCGTTGAAAGAACCCGACACGTGCTTGGTATTTTCGCATATTTGCTTGGCGGGCGAGCCGTCGGCGTCGAGAATGGCCAGCTCGATGTTGAGAGGCGAGGCGGCTTCTTGGAGCATGCGGCCGAGCTGACCGCCGCCGAGGAGGCCAATGACTGGATGTTTCCCCATGCTGCAAGGTGATGGACTACAAAGTGTCGGACGCGAGTGCCCGAAATGAATGGCGGTGTCGCGTCAATGAGGGAATATTTGTGTGCCGATCGCTGCGTCTTTTTGAAAGATATTTTCGAGGCGGCGAAAGTTTGGGTGGGGCCAAGCATCTGGCCGTGTTGGTGTGCTACCTGTGATGGATGGCGGGATAACTGGTGTGGCCTAAACAGTCAGAAGCGCGTTTAAGAATACAGCGCACTTGAAAAGCAATGCACTTGTTACCGAAGCTCTCTGTTTATAGATGCATCGTAATTATTGTGTTTTGTATCTTGTTTTTGCATTCGAGGACGCGAATCTTGCCGCTATCATCTGGTGTCTCCGGTGTTTGGTGGCTTTAACAAAGGCTTCTTATTAATCTATGCTTGCTGCAGCCTTTATGCCTTGGTTGATACCCAATAATCCTTTGATACTCTGTGGCTGATTTTAGTGTTCTGTGGCTTCTTTTGTCTGGTGCTTTGTGACCTCTGTGTCTGTCTGATGCTTCGTGTTGATGGTGGGTTGGCCTAGATGCCTCCGTGATGATGATCCTGGTGTGTGCCTTGATGTGTGTGCCCTTATGTGTGTCTCGATGAAATCGACCTTGTATGTGTAACTTGATAATTCGCTGGATCGCTCGGATTAGAAAGAAGATGATTGCTACTACAATGATGGGAGAGGCTTGTTATCGGAGAGGCTTGTGATGGAAGAGGGGTTGATTTTACCTCATGATGTATTATGGAATCTAACGAGGCCCACACGGGCAGGGCCACCGCACCCAACAGTTTGGGCCGTCTTGGTGCGACATACAAACGGAAACCTAAATCTTACACCACCATGATCGGTTTTACATTGTGCAACCATTATGTCTCTCGCCGAGATCAATATCTCGTCACAAATCTCACCGGCACTATCTGTCGTGCAACCCCGGGTGATTCATCTTTTGAGTACGACTTGAACTAATTCAAATCATGCCCATTATACCCCCTCATTCGTGGAGCCCAAGGCAGCTGCCCGAGGCTTTAGCCATGTCCAGCCATCATTTGCAATCTCTCCGCACCACTCGCGCACCGCCGCCGAAACTTGCCATGCGGGCTCACCAACTAGCCAACCAGACTCCTCATGCGACGGTGGGCTGCGTCAGACCCTGTCGGCCTCTGGGGCTAGTCTCCCTTGCTGCAGGTCGTTGCAGAAGAATCGGCATGAACGACCAGCAGCTGCGAGCTAAGAGATGCGGCCGGGAGGGTCCCTCATGGGATGCCACTGTGCCAGCGCAGCGACGAGGTGTTGCAATAATTTGGGGCTATGCGGAACCTCGCCGTCGTATGCTTTCCCCTCTTCTGGACGTCTCTCATTCTTTGTATAAAGTCGTAGATGCGCGGTTTGAAAATCGACTCGTAAAAACTTGGTCCAACAAGACGCGATAACCATGGCGCCAACTGATCAAGTACACGGAGGCGGCTATCTCGCTCGCACTATTCTAAACTGGTCCGCAGATGAGACAGTGACGGCCATACGCGAGGGGCGTGTCACTGCCCGTCGCTATATTACCACTGTTCTCGAGCAGGCCAAGCGCGGTGCCTCGCTCAATGCCATCGTGACGCTGCTCCGAGACGAGGCTCTCGAGGCCGCCGACGAGGTTGATGCAGCCATTGCCCGCGGCGCCGAGCTGCCGCCTCTTGCCGGCCTGGCCATTGTCGCCAAAGACAATATCAATCTGGAAAATGTACCCACGACGGCTGGAACCCCGGCGCTGCGCCATTCCAAGCCCAACAACACCGCGCCAAGTCTGCGCAAGCTCATGACCGCCGGCGCCATTGTCATTGGCAAGGCCAATATGCATGAGCTCGCCTTTGGCGTCACCAGCACAAATTTTGCTTCTTTTGCTCTGCCTGTGCACAATCCGTACGCGGTCAACATGATTCCCGGCGGCTCGTCTGGCGGCACCGCGGCGGCCATTTCGTCCCATGTGGTCCCTTGTGGGCTGGGCACGGACACGGGCGGCTCTGCCCGCATTCCGGCCGCCCTCACCGGCATTGTCGGCTTTCGCCCCTCGCTCGGCGACGGTGGCTCCGAGAAACGCTACCAAGATGACCATGCCGTCGTGCCCATCAGCCACACGCGCGACACGGTCGGCACAATGGGTCGGACTGTCGCCGACGTGACTCTTCTCGATTCCATCATTGCAGGTGAAGCTCGTCCACAAGCCGCTGATATTGCTGGTGTCCGATTTGGTGTGCCACCTGTATTATGGAGCGGGCTCGACAGGAATCTGGAAAAAGTCGTCTTGAAAGCCCGCCAGCTGCTCGAGCAAGCCGGTGCCGTCATGGTGGATGCCGACATGCCCGACCTCATTGCTCTCGATAACAAAATCTCTCTCCCCCTCGCCCTGCACGAACCACGAACGGATATTCCTGCATACTTGAGAGCGTCGGGCATCAAAGACGTCACCTTTGACGACATTGCCCGACGTGTTGCCAGCCCAGATGTCCGGAAGCTGTTCACGATGGTGACGGACGACGTGCTCGGTGGCCAATACAATGAAGCCGTCACCGTGCACCGTCCAGCGCTGCAACGCATGTACGCCGACTACTTTATCAGGGCCAACGTGTCTGCCATTCTCTTTCCCACGACGCCGCTGCCCGCTACACCCATCGACCACTGGCACGGCTCGGGCAACGTCTCCATCAACGGCGGGCCGCCGCAGGACACGTTTGCCACCTACATCAGCTTCACCTCGCCCGGCAGCGACGCCGGCATCCCAGGGCTGAGCATCCCAGCCGGTCTCACGAGCAAGGGCCTGCCCGTGGGCATCGAAATCGACGGGCCGCTCGGCAGCGACGCCCGTTTGCTGGCTCTGGGCCTGGCCATGGAAAAGATTCTGGGTCCCCTACCGCCACCTAAAAGGTTCGCCTCACCCCATGAGTACCATGACTCGGCGTTGTAAATATCTTTGATGACGACACGAATAAACGATAGACTTTTAAGACTTCACAATTACATTTTTGGTGGTGTGCGGAACTGATGATGTGTCCGTCATGTGTGTGACATTGGTAGTATATCGACCTAAACAATCAAAATAACTCGTATAAACCCACGAAGGAAATATTTTGAACGGCAGTATGGTACAGTGACCCCGGTAAATATTCGCCGGTAGCATTGGCTGCAGTGCGATGCATTTTTCGTTATTTGTGTGGTGCTGTAAATGTCCCAAGCGCAAGCTGCTGAGATTCCCAAAATAAACGCTGATCAAACGCGAGAAAAAAAAAAGACAGAAAATTTGCCTCCCAAGAAAACTGAAAGGGGATATAGAGCAGAACAAGCAAGAGTCGGAAAGAGAAGAGACTCGAAGAAGAAGAAAAAGAGTGCCGAAGAAAGAAGGGATATAGAGCGAAATGAACAAGAGTCGGCAAAAAGAAGAGGGTTTCGAAGAAAAGAGATCATTTAGAGAAAGATGAATGTGTGTTGGAGAAGAGGAGGTTGTCGAGATCGAGACGTCTTGTCACCATCTCATACCATGTCGTTGACGGCCGTCGTCGACGACGACGCCATCGACGCAACAGCCACCGTATTGTTGGCACTCTTGCCACCCTTGACCCCTCTGTCTTTATCCTCCCTCTCAGCGCGCGTCTCCAGCACGCACTCGTCGCTATCATTAATCGTCGTCCAGCCCGTCATCGCGCCGTTTCGACCGTCCACCTTGCCGTCCTTTTTCAGGCGACCGAGGCGCATGCTGCGCTGGCCAATCGTAATGATTGTCGGCAGTCCTCCTCCGCCGCCGCCATTTTTGGAGCCGCGTCTCGAGGAAAAAGAGATGCTGTGCGCCCAGAGGCTGCACCTTTTCACGAGCCAGGGCCCGAGGATGGGCGCGTTGACGCAAATGATGCCGACAAAGGTCTCGCGAATGGCCCAGATGGTGGAGACGTCGACTTCGTTGGCGTAGCGGATGGAGAGGATGCAGCGGAGGAGGCTGGCGACGACGACGAAGATGCCGGTGGTGAGCCACAGGCCGTAGATGATTTTCCTGGGACGAATTTGTTAGAGGAAAAGGGGGGGTCAAGGGGGGGAGGACGATATGCGTGGCTTACTTTCCGAGGGGAATCTTGACGACCCAGAGAAGGGGCAGCGGAATGTAGAGGATGAGGAGGTCGGTCGAGACGTTGGTGATGACGAGGGTCAGGAATATTTGGTTGGGCGTGCCGCACTCGTCGCCCGGATAAGGGTAGACCTGCCAGTTGCGATGAAAGGGAAGGCAACGAAACAGTACGACGCCAATCGTGGCCACGTATGAGCAGATCCACGCCACGCCGGCCACCAGGACCAGCCGCTTCTGAAATGTGTCGAGACTAATATTGAACTGGTTAGGAAGAAAAGAAAGGAAAAAGAACAAGCTCGTTCTCGCAAAGGGGGGGCAGCGGCGCAAAAAAGAAAAAAAGGAGACTCACGTCAGTCGACGGTAAAAGAAGAGCATGCACGCTTTCAAGCACCAAATCAGGGTAATGTACAAGCACCAGCCCGCAATGTCAGCCTTGGCACCCTTGACAATGATTTCCTTTTCCTGCTCGCTGAGCAGAAGGGCCTTTTCCTCTGTCATGCCCACAATCGATCCCCATAGTCCTAATGATATGCGCGAAGGCTTCGGTCAGTCACCTGCTCTCTCACTAGTCCCTCTCTTCTTCTTTTTCCCCCCTAGTATATAGAGATTTGCTCACCTATAACGTGCAGCATTGCCGTCTCCCCCGCCAGAAACAAGACGGCCGCGACGGCAAAGTAGTCGTCGCCCGCCCAATTTCGTCCCACCAACTTGGTCCGGTACGCGATGCGCGAGAATAAAATAGTAATGCCAATGGCGAATTCGACCCAGGCCTCAATCTGAAACGGCGTCAACGCCATGGCTGCTGAAATCTTTTGTTTGTTCGCCCGCGGCGCGCGAGAGACAAGGGAGAGGCGGGCGGGCGCGCCGGCGCAGGTCCCGATATGAGCGGAGGGGGGAGGTTGTTGCCGGTGTGAAACCTCGGAAAGGTAGGTTCAACGTAGCCAGCGACTTGCAGCAGCAGTCAAGTGTCGAGGCTCTCTTTTGATATGCCTACCAACATTATTTCAAAAGTAGGCGGCTTTTTTCGAGGTCAAGATGTTGTAAGATGAGCTTTCGGTCGATGCGGATCGGAAAGGCTAGCTAGATAAGGCTGTGGGGGGGTACTCTCATCTATGTAGGATTTTGATCCAAGGCTAAGAAAATGATGCGTCGCCTTTTGATACTGGACACGCCCTCCGTAACTAATAAAAAGAGGTCTGTGTTGTTGGCGGCGCCCGCCTGGAGCTTCGTTTTCTCGCAAATGTCTGTGGCGGGCGGATCATGATGCCGGGGGAGGGGGGGGGTCCGGTCTACGGCCGGCAGTTTTGGGGGCCCCCCCCCCCCCCCCCCCCATTCAAAGCTTCATCCATTTTCGGGTCATACAGTTGTAAAGAACTCTAACAGGCACACCTTTAGAAGTCATCTTACACCATCTCAGCCAGGCATCGCCGAATGTCGCCATGCGACCTCAACAGCTAAAACCCGGCCAAATACGACACAAAGACACTAGCCATATTCTGATGAAGATGCCTAAAAAGTGATGACAGGAAATAAGAGTTATTGGTAGCAATAGATATATATTAACAGTATGCCATCGAAAAAGACCTCAGAATTACGAGGAAAGTGCCATGATTTGCAAGAATTCTTGGACCGTGACTACTTTGTCTAGTATGCTAAGCTCTACTCATTTACTTCTTCAATTGGAGCATCCCCCCCTCTTAAACTCATGGGTCTTTCGATACATGCCATTGATCTCCCACCCTGAATCCTGTGGGGAATGGGTCTTCAGGATCGAGAACGATTTGCTTGTAGCTGGTAATCCATGCTCGACCCTGTACAGTCGGCAGAATCGCATCATATTTGCCCACCTTTGTTGTGCCGCGAATGTGGTTGACGAATTCCGTTCCGATAATACTGCGGTGACGAAAGGTTTCCCCAATCTTGAGCTGGCCTTTTGCATGCATCACCGCCATTCGCGCACAAGTTCCGGTTCCACACGGGCTGCGATCGAAGCGACCAGGCGACACCACGACGGCATTTTTAGCCATCTTGCAGCCATCCCCCTCTTCTTCAACCGGCTCTGTAATGGCAATGATGCTGACACCGTTGATGGACGTATTCTCGGGATGGACTGGTGTAAACTGTGCTTGGACCGCGCGCTTCACGCGCTCACCACGCTCCACGAGCAGAGGCCCATTCTCGTTTGTGATTTCCAACCCGACAGCCGAAGCCTCGACCAGAGCATACCACATGCCGCCCCAGGCAACGTCAACCACCACTTGGCCAAGCCCGGGAACATTGACCTTTAGATTTAGAGCGGCCACAAAGGACGGGACGTTGTCAAAAGAGACCGATTTGCACTTGCCGGCCTTGCAGTGAGCCGTGACGCCGACGAGACCAGCAGCAGTGTCGAGATTCAGCTTTGTGATTGGTTCCTTCATGGGTAGCATGCCCGTCTCGAGCAGCACTGTAGTAGTACAGATGGTGTTTGAACCCGACATTGGGGCGTACTCGTCACTCTCCATGATCAGGAATCCCGCATCGGCGCGGGGGTCGCATGGCGGCAGGACAAGGTTGGTGTTCATCGAAGAGCGGCCACGGGGCTCATTGAGAAGGAGTCGTCTCAAGTCATCCTTGTTGGTGAGGAAATGCTCGAGCTTCTCGTACATTGTCTTGCCCGGCACATCTAGCACGCCGCCGACAATGACATCTCCAACTTCTCCCTCTGAGTGGCACCCGACAACCGATATTGTCCGCAAAGATCTCATGATCGAAAGGGGGTAATTCAGTCCAAGTTTATAATAAGAAGAAGAGCCTGGGGTCGTTGCACGGAATGCCCGTCAGGCAGGAATGGCGGGGTACTACGGTGCATCGGCAAGGCCAATAATAAGCACTGCGAGATCGGCCAGATAGCCCACTGTTGAGGCCGGGCAGTCGACTCGCACTGGAGCTGTGGTCGAGAATTGAATGACCAACTTGGAATAAAATCACAGAATTACACACTCAGATTGTCTCAGACTTTTCTTCGCCCACTTGTTCAACGCTGACGCTTCTGGTTGTATAGCGCTTTCTACGTTCAGACGGAGCCAAGACTGTAGTGCATTATTTGGGCCATGACCGTTTGCGTTACAAGACGTATATACTTTGAAATCACTGATTACGATTGCCACGGAATGCTTTTGAATATACTATTCAAGCTAGACCATGTTTGACGAGCAGCAGACGAGAGCATGTAACAGAGCAGTCTTGTCGAAAAACGGAAAATTACCCAACTAGACGGGCTTATTAGGCGTGGGTACGCCCAGCAGCTCGCGCGTTTAATCTAATCAAATCTTTTTCTCAAACCAACTTCCTCTTGCAAGTCTGTTTTGATTTTTTCCAAGTCCAAAATCTCTCGCCCTTTGCGGACATCTTCGACGTTTTGGACTGTGGAATGCACGCCCCCGTCAAACAGTGCGTCGATTTCCTCCAAGGTTTTGCCTTTGGTCTCTACCCAGTATACCGCCTAGAAAAGTCAGATCGGTGTCTTCAGGAGAGATTTTGTACTCACTATTAGTGCAAAGACTATAATGTCCCAAGAACCATTGATCATGTACATTTTCCACCCAATCTTATCCAGGCCAATTGGCATGACAAAAACAAGCAGCAGTCTGTAAAGTAGAAAAGAGTCAGCTGCATGATCTGGATGCAAGGATTAAAATACTCACGCCAGCCCATTCAACACAAAACTTGAAAGAGCATTTCCATTAGCTCTGGTAGCATAGGGCATGACCTCGGGCGGGTATAGAGTGAGAAGTGGCGTCCAGGCAATGGAGTAGAAGCCTTGGAAAAGAAACATGACGGCGACATTGCCATAAACAAGGCCTTGTGATGCGCCAGTCTTGTTGTCGGCGTACATTTTGGACAATCCTCCAATGATAAACAGACATACGATGAGTAAAGATTGTGACAGTAGTGCGGTCGGTTTGCGACCCCAAACATTTGCTAGCTGGGTGCCGAAAAGGCAGGCGAGGAGACAAAAGGAATTGAGGACGACATTCTGCTCAATCAGTCTCTGCATTACATTGAAACGAGGGTGCATCGTTACTCACTGCCTTGAGCTGGTCATTTGAACTGTCAATACCGGCCGTCTTGAGTTCATCGCCTAAATAGTAGCTTGCAATAATGTTGCCGGCAATACAAGAGAATGGCCCTGCGGATCCTCCTATCAACACACGCTTCCGCGCAGTCGGTGTCTTGAAGATTTCCTTGGGGCTCATGGTGCGGCCTTCCTTCTTCTCCCACTCGAGGGTATCGACAATTTGCTTGTATACCGCCATCGCGAATGGGTCTTGTAGGTCACCATTCGCATTCGTCAGCGCAACAACCACTCGCGCATCCTCGTATCGATCTCTGGCAACGAGCCAGCGAGGCGATTCCGGAATAAATGGCAAGAAGAGCAAGCAGATGACTGAGAAAATGGCTTGGAACAAGGAAGGGGCTCTCCATGCCCAGGTTGACTGCCATTTGCTGGTTCCGAGGGTGACGCCCGCGGCGATAAGTGCGCCGATGTAGTAGCAATTGTTGAGGAGCTGGTTTCTCGTCAGCCTCAGATGAATCCCATTCTGTCGCATCCTGAGAAAGGTACTCACACCTAAACCCCATGTCCTCCAGCGACTGGGAAATGTTTCACTCAGGTACACAATTCCTGCGATGCCAGAAACTTGGCTTCCTGCACCTAGAATAATGCGAGCAACGACAAACATGGCAATGTTTTGGGCCGCGCCCTGCAGAATAATACCAATGAGCGTCACTATTGTTCCCCAGAAAATAGCTGGTCGGCGACCCAGGCGATCAGCGATGACTCCCGCAAAAATTGGGCCAATGAAGCCGCCAATGAACGTTGACGCTGTATTAAGGCCCTTGGTAGCTGGCGTGAGCTTAAAGTAATCAGTATATGACGGCAAAATATTGAGGCCGTTTAACATTGATCCATCGTAGCCTCCCGTCGTCGATTGGACGATAGAGCATAGCAGCAGGAGCACTGATAAAAGTGCTGTCGACTCGGGTGCCCAAGCGGGCATCCATGTTCCAGTCGGTACAGATCGCAGCATCTCGATAATTGCTGATGAAAGTAATTCGTTGAAAGTATTTGCCTACTGGTAAGGGATGGAAAAGCTGCTATACTGTAGCTATAGATAGCTAGCAGGCTCCTTCCCCCGCAACCAGGAAGCGATGTCACGCTGGGGTACACTGCTGAGCGAGACTAACCTACGGATTGGTGTCATGGCATTGTAGATGCGCCGAAACATCTCCCGACGGATATTCAGCCCAGTCAATCGCTTTAGTGGAAAAGAAGGGGTGTTGCTTGTAAACCCCCACGGAGGCATGGACCTTGTCCCTTGTCAAGCAGCTTGTCAAGCAGCAATCGGGTACCGTGTCCGATGTCCGTTTGTAGTACATTAAAGATACATTCTCAAGTCTGGTGAATTTAGTAAGCTTGTCTCAAAATCCGCTGTAGTGGCTAGTTTTGACCAAAGTCTACTTTTTGCTCTGTTGTATGACGACAAGCCCAATCCGCCAAAATCTCCCCGCACAGCAACACCCCGCCCTGCACTATCGAAGTTGGGGACGGCTAAAGTGTCACCTACGCATCTACCTCTGGCGCCCAAAACACCTCTGCCAAAGCCAAACTATGGTCTATTGAATGAATAATGAACCCTTCAACCGACTGATTGCAACAACTTATCGATGAGTCTGCACTCTACCAGCTAACATCTCCCTCACGCATCACACTACCCGGCACCACGCATCATGGCTCGCAGGCCGGTTATTGCGGTAGCTGGTCTCGCCTGCGAGACGTCAACTTTCAGCCCGTCCCGAACTTTGGCTCCGGCCTTTCACCCCCAAAGAGGACAAGAGATTGTCCAGCGATATGCCTTTCTTCACAACGATAAGCCTGTGGGCCGGGATGCCGTCTGGAAAGGTGCTTTAATAGGCCACGCTCTACCTGGTGGCATGGTGACGCGCGAGGCCTACGAGACCCTGTCAAAGGAAATTGTTCAACGACTGGAGGAAATCATTCAAGAGCAGCCAATCGATGGTCTATGGTTCGACATCCATGGTGCTATGTGTGTCGAAGACCTCGACGACTCCGAGGCAGATCTTCTTCGCCGTATCCGCAAGGTCATTGGCCCTGATGTTATTGTCTCGGCTTCCATGGACCTACACGGAAATGTCTCTCGCCATCTTGCGCACATGTGCGATTTGATCACTTGCTACCGCATGGCCCCTCATGAAGATACGATGGAAACCAAGGAACGGGCTTGCCGCAATCTCATAACCGCTCTGGGCCCCTCTTCGCCCGGTAAGCGACCGCTCAAGGCCTGGATCCCGATCCCGATTTTGCTACCTGGGGAGCAAACCTCTACGCGTATGGAGCCTGCCAAGCATATATATGCTGCTGTACCTGGTGTCGAGGCGACGGACGGTGTTATAGATGCTGCCATCTGGGTTGGCTATGCTTGGGCTGATGAGCCGCGCAACCGCGCTGTTGTTGTCGTCACAGGCTGGGACAAGCTGGCTGTGTCTCGCGGTGCAGAGAAGCTGGCGAATCTTTTCTGGGATGCACATGCCGACTTTAAGTTTGTGGCGCCGACGGGCTCATTTGCAGAGTGTCTTGATGCCGCAGTCAAGTCTCCTGCCTCGGATCGGCCATTCTTCATTTCTGATTCTGGCGACAACCCAACCGCGGGAGGCTCTGGCGATGTGACATGGGGCTTGACGAAACTCCTCGCCCGTCCAGAGTTTAGATCAGTTGATTGCGGCTACACTGTCATTTACGCGAGCGTTCCCGGCCCCAAAGCCATCGAGGTTGCTGTTGCTGCAGGTGTCGGCGCCAACGTTACTGTTACCGCTGGCGCAGAGGTAGACAATCTACATGCTCCTCCTCTGACAATGACGGGCAGAGTCCACTCAATCAAGCACGGCGACAAAGATGCAGAGACAGAAGTCGTGCTACGCATAGGTTGCGTTCATGCCATCCTGACCAAACTCCGCAAGCCATATCACAAAGAAAAGGACTTTACAGACCTCAAGCTCGACCCGCGATCGGCTGATGTCGTCATTGTCAAGATTGGCTATCTCGAGCCTGAGCTTTACAACATGGCAAAGGGCTGGATGCTGGGGCTCACTCCCGGTGGCGTTGACCAAAATCTTGAGAGGCTGGGGCACCACAGGATACGCCGTCCAATGTGGCCTTTTGACAAGACGTTCGAAAACGTTCCGGATCTGAGCACTCGATGGATCTCTAGGTCGAATGAGCCACTTTCGGGCGTAGACGAGTGAGTGATGACGGGGGAAAAAGAAAATTTTCGATAGGAAGAATTTATACAAGAATGTCTATGTGTTTTCTAACTAAAAGCAAACATATCTATTGGTGTCAAGTTTGAGAGTATCACCACCCAGAGCGCCACAAGGTTGACTGCAAAAATCAAGCGAGCAAGATGTTGGCCTACCTGAAACATCTTTTTCAAACCAGAAATACACTCTCAACGTCTTTTGGGGTTTTTCGGCGGGTAGCCGGGCTTTTTGGGACTGGGGCGAAAGCTAGGACCGACGTGGTCGTCATGATACCTCGGATGGGGACTATCGTGATGACAGCCAAGGTCGGGATGATTGTGATGACAGCCAGCGCCGTAATGGTCGTGATGGAAGCTAGCGCCGGGAGAATAAAGGCCAGGAAAAAGACATCCAACCATATGAGGGTGTCCATGGAGAGGAATAAGAGCACCCCCGTGAGGGAGGAAGAAGACGGAATGAAACTTGTGCTCAGCAATGCTGTCGGACCGTTTCTCATGCCTAGCCCTCGGCGCGGCAACACGAGGACGGCTCGGCTTCGGACTAGGGGCTGCATCCGCAGCCTTCTTGTTGCGAGTCAAAACATAGTACTCGATGATGGGCTCCACGGGCTGTCCACGGAGGCTCGTCCTAGGGCCGTTTCCAGGATCCCCCGTCAGGGCCACACGACACGCTCGGCAGTGGCCCCTGGGAAGCTGGTCGCGAACGTAGGCAGCAGACTGGTCGTCCATGCGAATCGTCATGTTGCGGCAGACGTCGCCCGGTTGAACCTTGCTGCAGTACTTGCTGGACGTCATCCAGAGGTCGACATTTTGGCAACGGATGCAAAGACCAAGACTGAGAGTGGCTTTGCACATGATGAGTTTTTTTTTTTTTTTTTCTCGAGAGTTGCTGGTCGGAAAAGGGTAGCGTATATAGGCGAAATCGTGCGCGGGACGACGTGAGAAGTCTTGTTGATCTTAGTGCAGACCTGACTGGAAGCCGACTCTGATAAGCCGACTCTGATAAATGAGGGAAATTTTTTTTACTTTATATTAGGTGTATGCCCGTGTTTTATAGTCCCGGGCAGAATGGAAAGGAAAAAGTGAAACGCGGTGTTACAATTTTACGCGCTCTTTGACAATTCTGAACCATTTGCTGTGAATGTGTGATGGTCTGTCCCACGGATGTGCGGAATTAAAAAAAACCAAAAAAGCCATGTACTATATCTGGAAGCCTTTTTATATGAAACGAAAAGGAGTTTTTTTATTCTACATGGTGTTGGAATATGAATGTAGTAGTACAAGTAAAAAGAGTTGGGGTCGATATAGTACTCTGAGTAGCATTTTCTCATTGCAGACTCTTCATCGCCTACCCAGTGCAATCTCCAATCCCAGCGGCTTCCTCAAAAAGCCTTCTCTGGTTTCCATCGGCCCCTGTCTAATCTTTGCCGAGTAGCGCCGTACCCACGTCGCGGCAATGAGCTTCATTTCCATTTCCGCCACGTTTCTACCCACGCACGCGCGCGGCCCGTGACTAAACGGAATAAAGGCAGACTTTTGTCTCTGCGTCAGCGTTTCCCATCGTTCAGGGCGAAATTCCTCTGCATCCGGGCCCCAAATGTCCTTGGAGTGGTGCATGGTGTAGGTCGGCACGCTCAAGACGGTGCCCGCCGGGAAAAAGTGTCCGCGAATCGTGACGCCGGGAGAGCCGGGCGGAATCTGACGCGGCAGGCCGATGCCCGAGGTTGAGTGATGGCGCAGAGTCTCGTTGAGCACACTGTTCAGGTACGGCAAGTCTCGCACCATGTCGTGCGAGGGGACGGGCGTGTCCTCGGGAATGACGGCGTCCAGCTCCGCCTGGAGCTTTGTGAAGACACGCGGGTTGCGGCAAAGGTAGTTGAGCAGCGCGCACGAAGAGTTTGACGTCGTGTCGCTGCCCGCAATCAGCTGCGTCAGCGCCTCTGCGGTGAGCTCCTCGCGGCCGAGCGGCTCGCCCTTGTCGTCTCGCCCTTCTTGGAGACGGGCGAGGAGATCTTTGCGGTCCACGTCGGGCGGGTTCTCGATTCGGCTCTTGACTCTGGCAATGGCGATGCCGGCCAGATTTTGCACCGCCGCCAGTCCGTTGCTGAAGAAGGGATCGGGCAGCCAGCGCGCGTACGGCTTCAGCCGAGGGAAGCAGCCCAGCGTGGCACTGACCTCGCCTCGCCGGTTTAGGATTTCAATGGCGGAAGCGTATATGGGAGGGCTTGTGGGGGATTCCCTGACTTCTGTCAAGTCAATACCACTCGCCAACATGCCGAATGGAGCTCCAAAGGCAAGATCTCCGATAATGTCGAAAGCGAGGTAGTTGAACCAGGGTAGGCAATCGAGGTGAGCTTCTTTTTTGCCGTTTTCGTCACACTTGTCGCTTTCGTCAATTAATCTGTCAAATTGCTGGACAAAGAGCTCTAGACAGCTTTTGATGTAGGGCTCAAATTGACCGACAGACTTGGGAGAAAAAGTGTGCGATATAAGTTTTCTCTTGCGAGAGTGTTCTGCCCTATCGCGCGTGTTGAACAGACCGCGGCGGATAGATACAAATGCATCATAAAAGTCACTTTTCATGATTGATTTTTAGAAAAAGATTATAATGAAGAGCATGAATGAAGGAGTCAACTTACGACTTTAGAAATCCATTGCCGTGGCCATAGATGCTGGCAATTGCCGTCTCGTCGGCCACGCTCACGTGGTTGGGCTGGATTCGAACGAGCGGTCCCAATTTGCGATGCATCTCATCCATGACCTCGTAGCGATTGCCGCGCCGAACAACACTCATCAGCCATAGATTGGAAAATTGCGCTGGCCATGGTGCGGGAATGTCGCTGAGCTCCTTGTACGTGACTGCGTAGGCGTAGATGTATGAGGCTATCAAGACGCCTGCAGCAGCTGCTAGGGCCCACCAGGAAAAGACGAGCTCAACCACGGCCATGATGGATGTATCGTGTCACGCTGAAAGAGGTGAAGGAGAAACGAAAGCGGGTTCTTGACTGGGAAAATGACAGAGAGAGAAAGAGAGAGAGAGAGAGAGAGAGAGAGAAAAGATCAGACGAGAAGGACGCTTAATTAGTCGAGTGGATCACCGTGGTTGTGCTGCTGAAGGAGCAGATTGCGGGTGACGGTGGCTGTAAGCGGTTACTAACGATAGGGATCAAAGATGGCGACAGCGACAGACAGAATGGCTATTAATATACAAATTCGACCTTGACCTACATCTACCTGCAATGCTGCAATGCTGCAGCCATGAGGAGTACCCCGCAAAGACACTTGCTTCCGACCTGCCAACTAGTGTCCGAAAGTGCGGCCGGATCTTGTATCGGCAAGCAAGCCAGAGGTAGCGGAACGCACCTATTCTCTTCTAGTCCGGGGGGTGAATCGAAACTAGGAACGCCCTGTACCCAATCAGAACCTGTATATTATATAGCACTTGGTAGGACTACTTTACCGGCCACTAGCACTCTTGGGCTTTATTTTGGCTTTATTTTTATTTTTATTTTTATTATTTCTATGGTTATTTCTTGGTTGCGCGGAGGAAGGATCATCATGTACAGAGTTTAGTGTCCCATCTCGGCTACAAATTCGGCAAACGGTCTAAAAAGGGCCTTGTTCGTTTAGTTTTCGAGCAAGTCGTAGACATAACATGGTTGTGATGTGCAGCTCATAGTATAGGTCATATACTTGTAGCATCATGCAGATTCCGCGGACCATGGGCAAATTTTCTGCCACCTTTCCATTCCGGCCCGGCCGATGCTTTGTGGGGTAATTGGGGGCAGGCAGACTAGATATACTCGCAGACAAATACATGTTCGGACGATGAACTGGCTGATCCAAGGCGGTAGTTGAACGCTCTTCTGACGGTGAATTGTAATTTGCCGAATTGAGAACAAAATCGTGTCAATTTTTAGTCTTTGTTTGCAGCGCTAGTTTTCTGCATTTGCAAGTAGTCACCATCACCATCACCATCATGTATAATGTTGCTTTTTTTTCTGCGCAGAAAGCCAGGTCCGCAAGTACATTCATTCATTGGCAGGCACCACGCCCAAGCCAGTGAGTGTATAGATGGACCAAGATCACTTGTGCAATGTGCGAGTCAACTTGTGCAAATCCCTGGAATCCGCGGGACAATTTTCTTTCATCGCGGAAATTTGTGGGATAAATCAATTTGAAAATGAATACAGCACGCCTCGCATGCGGGCTTTCACGAGCCGATTTAGATGCCGAGCGGCTTTTGTGGGGGCTAAACCGGGAATAGAGCTGCAGGGGACATGGAATATAGTGAATAAGTAACGCCTCGTATTATTTTCAGGAAAGGATACTTTGATTAACCTTTTGAATCTTGCATGTTCATCGTCTGAACAGATCACTAGGAGAAGCAAGATGAAGCTCTAGAGCATGCTTAGTCCAAGACTGATACCTTGCAGCTTCAACGCGGCGAATACTCTGATTATACACATCTCATAGATAGTGGCAAGTGTTACGCAGCCTTGATTGACTTTGACAATGTACGCGCAGTCCGATGGCCTTGACACACGCAGCATTGGCCAATCCCACCAAGTATGCTAGGCCATGTTCATGCATGATCCCGCATCCACGCCAATTACAATTCTCTTCCAACATGTTAGCCCGCAAATCCGTCCTATTCCAGATTATTCACCAGTTGCTTGGCAAGCTGTTCAACGCCCTCGCGCGTCGTCGTCTGGCTCGCCATCAGATAAATCACGTTACCCAGCACACGCGAGTGAATGTTCCACGGCCCGTTACTAGCCCCCGCCTCGCCCTGTGCCAGAGCGTCGCGAAGTCCGAGAGCAGCGTTGCTGCTGTACCCCGTCCCCGCCTCGTCCTTGAGATGCACGGCGAGCACGCTGCCGAGCGCCCAGACACCGGCAACGCGGGTCCTCATGCGCGAGAGGCTCTCGACCAGATCCAAAGGCCAGACGGACCATACTTCATTGCCACGGCCCGAGGTCTTGCTCACCAGCGACGGCAGCGCCGCTGCGGAGGAGGAGGACTGCGAGATCTTCACCCAGCCCTGACTCTTGGCCCAGTCCCAGTCGCCGCGCTTGTCCATCCGCTGCATGGCCTTGAGAGACTCGATGCCGACCTGGCATCCAATAGGGTGGGCCGTGTAGCTGTGGCCGTGCAAGAGGGCATCGACCTTTTCCTGGCTTCGAAAGACATCAAACAAGTCTTCCGAGGCCATTGTGGTGCTCAGTGGCAAGAGGCCACCCGTGAGCAGCTTGGCGTTGACGGAAACATCCGGCTCGACACCGAGGAATGTAGAGGGCGTGAAGCGGCCAAGTCGGTAGAGGCCGGTAAAGACTTCGTCAAAGAGAATGGGAAGGCCGCTCCATTGCTTGCTGGCTTCGGTACGTGGGCTCATCACACCCTGCTCGTCGGTAAAGAGATGGGGCGAGTTTCGAATCACCTTGACCAAAGTCCTCTGAAAGAGGGGATCGCTAATGCGCCTTTTTGTTAGCTTTTTTTTTGCCTGACGATACTAAAGGATTTAAGAAGTGCTTACACAAATGCCATGCCGCCGGCGCCGAGAACAATCGGCTCCATGATGAGTGCACCAAACTTGCGCCCTTGCGCCCTCAGAGCCTGCAGCTTTTTGACAATGAAGCTTTCGTAAAGCTCATGGTCATTATTCTTCTCTCGTCCTTGCACATCAAAGATTTGTTCAAGAGAAACAAAGTCCCGGGCCGGCCCAAGCTCCTTTTCCATGCCGTCGGGCGCACTGATTTGCCATTTGCCGTCTTTGCAGAGAATGGTAGGGTAGTCGAACCAGTAGCCCTTTCCTTGGTACCATTCAATATTTTCATTATAAATGCACGGCTCAGCGCAGTCCATGGCGCCAATCGTGTCGCCGTGGTAGCCTCCTTTCAGCCCAATGACGCCGAGCTTCTCGTTGGGGCCCCAGCCATAGCGAACCCGCGCGGCGCGCAGTCCCATCTTGATGGCGACCTCGATCCCCGTGCTGCCATTGTCGGAATAGAATACCCTGGTCAGTCGAGAGTTGCCGGTGCCGCGCAAAAGAGTCTCCGCCAATGTCAGGGCCGGCTCGTGAATGGCGCCCGCAAACATGACGTGCCCGTATCGGCCGGCGGCATACGCGGCGGCCATTGTCAGTTGCGGGTTGGCGTGGCCGAGGCCTTGCGTCCACCACGAGGCAGACCCGTCGAAAGAAGCTTGGAGTGTGCCGTGTTCTGGGGATTTGCTGTTGTATGTTTGAAAGTAGTCGCCGTGTGCAGAGTCAATCGTCATGATGTCCTTGGCAGGGAGATGCTCGTGCTGGGTAAAAGGATACCAGATGGTCTCGTGAGCCTTGCTAGCCATGCTTTCCAATCTGGCGAGTCTCTTGGTGTGGTTCGAATCCAGGTGTTCAAGTACAGCGCCAACAGTGTTTTCGTCTGTTCGCTGCTCGTAGTACTCTTTCATGGCTTCGACATCACGGGCTTCATTGTCGAGACGCTCAGGCGGCTCTTGTAAGCTCAAGACAGGAATGTCATACTTTTGCGAGAAATATTCTGCCAGATAGAGGTAATTTTGGTGCTTGTTGTCTTGAAACAGCATGACTGATTGTACGTCGTATCCGCGGATGCGCAGCGCTTCAAACGAGGCAATTGTCTGCGAGATTCCGCCGAGTTTTGCATCGCCTACAAGAACGACTGGCAGGCGCAGTGGCGTGTACAGGTCAGCTTGTGTGGTACCGGAAGGACCAGGTGAGTGTACACCGCCAGCCGTCTCCATGAAGAGCCAGCCTTTGCCAGCCTTGGCGCGCTCTGCAGCATAGTCGCGGCATCTAGCCAAAACTAGACTATCGGGAGGGATTGGCTGTTTCGAGGATTAGTCTTGTGGCGTCCTGTGGTATATGGCGTCCTGTGATATATGGCATCCTGTGATCTATGGCGTCCTGTGGGAGAAGGATGAGAGCATACCTCGCCAGAAGCCAAAGCTGCAGTATGGGGGCTCACGGGAATGCCGTATTGGATTAATGTGTCATGATTGATTCCATTGGTAAAGGTTTTTATATGGCTGTACAGGGCAAGTGTCAATTGGCTAGCACCCTGTTGGGGCATGATTATAGCTTCTAACAAGTCATCAGCGGGGGTTGTCAAACGCTCGGAGGAATCGAAGCTCACACTGATCATCAGCCTCGTTCAATGGCCCTGTCGAGACTGGCTTCAGAAAAGAAACATTTTCCTGTTTCCAATTGCGCTTTGCGCTCTTGCATAGCAAGGTTGTAAAGACAGTCTTGCCAACCTCGGTATTCGCACCGAAGACCTGGTACACGCGGAGAGAACGCCACAGCAAGGCAGCCAAAGGCGACTCCATTGTCGTCCGTCGTCTTTGTGTCTTTGACCAAACCCTGGCACCGACCAAAGAGGCAACAGGTGCGGTGTCGGGACCAAGAGAGTGGTCTTTTGACTATAACTAATAATGAATGAATGACAATTCAGTGCAGAGCAAGTTCGGCCCTCGGCTTAAGCCTTGGCTCTCCCATACCCATAGTAGTTATGACCGCGGCGAAATCTAAAGCCAACGCGAGCGAGCCCTGATTTTCCCAATTGTTGGGCGGGTCAGCGACGCGCTGGTAGTGGTTCTTTATAATTAGCGGAGCAACCTTTTCCAAATAGGCAAGCTTATTATTATGTATTATTATGACTACGAAACTCCCTCACCCAAGAAGTGCCGATCCTTATCGCGTTAAGCCGAGATGTTATCTCGTATACTTGTGAGTGACTTTCAATAGTTCCCACAACTAGTACCTTGTTTGCTTGTTCCTTATGGATATTTAGCTGGGTTTGCCCCCATACCGCTGTGACATTGCCATGCTGGGAAGCATGTGTTGACTGTTGAGGACCACTACAACCCCCCCATCCCCTTCCAAAGTCCATGGGGCCAACTAAACAAGGCCTCGGGGCGGCCCATGAAAATGGGGAAGTCCCGAAACACAGGCCAAAACTCCGTAAAATAAAACTAGCAATTGCCGATTCGAACTCGAGAAAAGAAAAAGCCTCGGTGTTTGGCAATACCGACCATGTAACTAACTCTGCATCATCACAAAATGTCCGGCAGCCAGCGCATAGACGGCACCTTTCGCCGGCTGCTCGACAAGCGCGAGGCCCAAGGCCGCCGCCGGCGTCTCACCCTCCCTCCGCCCGGCGCCGTCGACTTTTCCTCCAACTCGTACCTGTCGCTCGCCGAGAACCCCGAGCTCAAGACGCGGTACCTGGCGCTGCTCCAACGCAGCGACGCGGACGCGGCGCCTTTTTCGCTCGGCTCCGGGGGCTCGCGGCTGCTCGACGGCAACACGGCCTTTACCGAGGCGCTCGAAGCCCGCGTCGCGGCGTTTCACGGGGCGCCCGCCGGCCTGCTCTTCAATTCGGGCTTTGACGCCAACGCGGGCCTGTTTGGGTGCGCGCCGCAGCCGCGTGACGTGGTCGTCTACGATGAGCTGATTCACGCGAGCGTGCACGACGGCATGAAGCTGGGCCGCGCGCAGACTGTGCCGTTTGCGCACAACATGGTAAATGGCGGCGGCGGTGGCGGCGAGGCGGACGCAGAGGACGACGGTGCGCCCGGCCCAAGACGACCGGGGAGCTTGAGCGCTGTACTGGATCGCTTGTGTCGGGGCCAGCAAGGCGACGAGTTTCGCAGCGGCGACCGAAATGTATTTGTCGCCGTCGAGGGCGTGTACAGCATGGACGGCGATGTCTCCCCGCTGCGAGAAATCGTGGCCTGCGTGCGCGAGCGGCTACCAGGCGGAAACGGCCACATCATCGTCGACGAGGCACACTCTACGGGAATCATTGGCCAACGCGGCCGTGGTCTGGTGTGCCATCTAGGCCTCGAGGACCAAGTTTGGGCAAGAGTCCACACGTTTGGCAAGGCCATGGGCTGCGCAGGTGGTACGTCCAAGCTGTATTAGCTTTTGCAAGTTTTAGCCAGCCGCAACTAACAACTTGCCCAATTCACAAACAGCCATTGTTCTTTGCTCGCCGACAACCAGGTCCTATCTCATCAACTACGCTCGAAGCTTGATATACACGACGGCGCTCGGCTACCCGTCGCTGGCCGCGATCCAAACGACGTACGAATATCTCGCGGGCGGCCACGCCGACCGCCAGCACCAAAACTTGCAGGCGCTAATACGCCTGGCGCACGGTAGCCTGAGCAGCCTGTGTGGGCGGCACCAGGTTCCGGCGCGCATATTACATATATATCCGTCGGTACCTGAATCTCCGATATTCCCGTTATTCACTGCATCTGCCCGCGAGCTGGCTGCATACTGCCAGCAGCATGGCTTCCTTCTGAGAGCCATTGTAGCGCCGACGGTGCCCAAAGGTACCGATCGTGTGCGGCTGTGCCTCCATGCGGGCAATACGGCGGAGGAGGTGCATGCGCTCTGCAAGGTGATTGAGAAATGGACGTGTGATAAAATGGGCATTGAAGCTACAGGAGGGCAAGAGGTACAGACTAGCATGATGAAGAGTGATGTCAGTCGTCTCTAATGAAGCATGATGAAGAATGATGTATGTCGAATTATTTTTACGTGTGACAAGATATATATTGAAGCTATGGGCGTCCAAGGGGTACAAACTAGCATGATAAATAAAGCCTGATACTTAAATTTTACTTACGTGTGATTAAGTAGACTTTGAAGCTGTAGGCATCCAAGAAATACAAAGTAGTATCAATAGTTATATCAGTCGTCTGTAATGAAAGTATGCTGAAACATGACAACTATATTGAATTTTTTTTTTTTTTTTCGATTGCTCAAAAGCTACCCAGTTGCTTGGCCACATCAGCCTGGACACCCTCCTCCGCGGGCGACTTGTCAAAGCTCTTCATGGGCTCCAGACCCCAGCGGCCAAACATGGCGCTGTCCTCGTCCCAGCCATTGCACTCGGTCGTCAGCATCTTCTCTCCGGTAAAGATGGCGTTTGCGCCCGCCATGAAGCACATGGCCTGCTTCTCCTCCGACATGGTCTTGCGGCCGGCCGCGATGCGGATAATCGTCGCCGGCATGACGATGCGGGCCGTGGCAATGGTGCGCAGCATGCTGGTAAAGGCGACGGGCTCGCGGTCGCCCAGCGGCGTGCCCTTGATGGGCACGAGCGCGTTGACGGGAAAGCTCTCTGGGTGCGCGGGCAGCGTAGACACGGTCTCGAGCAGGCCGACGCGGTCCTCGGAGGTTTCCCCGAGCCCGAGGATGCCGCCGGAGCAGACGTTGATGCCGGCGTCGCGGACGTGGCCGAGCGTCTGCAGGCGCTCGTCGTAGGAGCGCGTCGAGATGACGGACGGGTAAAACTCGCGGCTCGTGTCGACGTTGTGGTTGTAGGCCGTCAGCCCGGCATCCTTGAGCTGCCGCGCCTGCTCCCCGTCAATCATGCCCAGCGTCACGCACACCTCCATGCCCATGGCCTTGACGCCCTTGACCATGGCCGTGATGTTCTTGAGGCTGTTTTTGCGCCCGCGCATGTCGCGCCACGCCGCGCCCATGCAGAACCGCGTGCTGCCATTGTCGCGCGCCGTGCGCGCCGCCGCCAGCACCGACTCGACGCTCTCGACGCGCTTGGCCTCGAGCCCCGTGCCCTTTTGGTAGCGCGTCGACTGCGCGCAGTAGGAGCAGTCTTCGGTGCAGCCGCCCGTCTTGATGTTCATCAGCGTGCATAGCTGCACCTCGCCGGCCTTGTGGAATTTACGATGAACATTGCTCTAGACAAAAACAGACAAAGAAAAAAAAAGAATGGTTAGTTTGTGTTTTTTTGTTTTGTGCGTCGCCGTGCCTCGGCAATGTTGTGACACCATCACGAGCTTACAGCTTGGTGTGCCAGCTCCAGCAGCGGCTGGTAGTAAATGGCAGCAATCTCCTGTCTTGTCCAGTTGTGTCGCACATGGTCTGCAGCGACGGCGTCTAGGAAAATCTTCTTCTTGGCTTCTTCCGTGAGCTTGTCACGCTGCTGCTGCTGCTGCTGCTGCTGCTGCATGGGCGGTGCTGGGGGCTCAAACTTGAGCGGCGACACATCAACGACGGAGCTGTTCCAGCGCAAAAGTGCCGCACCGCCGTGTCGAAAGCCGACCGACCGAACGGTGCGATATGCCATGGCGGGAGTGGTCATTGTGGCTTCCTCCAGACAGGAAAATAAAATAAAAATAAAAATAAATAACCAGAAAAAAGACGGTTATGGCGAAGCCTGCTCGAGCGGTCGTTGGCAGTGAAGGGGGCGGCTTCGGTACTATACGCCTGGCTTACATTTACAAGGCTGGGAGTTGGTCCGGCAATATCCATCCATCTGGGACAGATGGGGAGCACCGAAACCTCATCTTTTTTTACCCCCCTCATCTAGATTTGGCGTGGGCGGGCCCTTCGTCGTCAAACCCATTTTGCCCAGTTGTTTTCTCGGCTTGGTTGGCGTGCGCAAACGCGTCCCATATTATTATCCTCGGGCCCCTTGTGGTTTAATGACGCACCTCCTAGCAGTAATAATAATCATGCCCCTACCAGTACCTTGCCTACCAGAATCTCCGTTGGCGTCAGCTGCTGCGTTGGATCTGCAGGGGACAACAAACAGTTGGGCGGAAACTGGCGGGTTGAGATGGGGAACCATTTGGACAGGTACATGAGGGGTACCTTGCCAGTGCCGAGTGGTTTGTATCTTGTTGAGCCGCCTATTTATTCGGCCCTCCGCAATGAATTACGGGATATCGTGACCAATCTGGCGCCAGTGATAACTAGGTATGGGTACATGGTTCCTGGCTGATAAGCGGCCCACTGCCCAGTCTTGGACTATTTGGTTGGCGCTCGCATCCACTCTTGTCTTCTACCATTCACAGATCAGGACCGTATGCACCTTGGTATCGTTGGGTCTGACTGAGAAAGCACTAATAAGATGTGTCATTCTTAGTAGAGAGAGTATTGCCGTGAGAATGGCTCTCGCGCTGGAACCATCTGAAAACTATGATGCTAGGGCTGACATAAAAAAAGAAACGTTGACAGATGGTCGTTCCAAGATCTGGCTAGCTTACATCTGATTAAATATTAACGTTTGTTAGTACAGACTCCAACGGTCCGTGCTGAAGCTAACAACTGTCAATGCAAAGCGTCCTAGTCGAGCAATTGCATTTTGTGCTTTCCGCAGCCTGCTCTGTAAAATAATGCGGGCTGGTAGATTTTCTCCTCAATTTTTGTGGCATTGTTTTTGTTTTTGTTTTTTGTTCTTTTTTCCTTTGCTTCTTTATTTCTTGGCTGCTGCTCTCTACGGCGAGCAATGTACGGTGGACGCGAGTCAAACCATGAAAAATACGCTATTGGATGCAATCAGCTTTCTACAAAGGTGTGCATGGTATTTTTCTTATATTTCAACGTAGGCCGGATACGACTCTTAATCTACAGGTCGTTTGTAGACCATCTTCTGTCCAGTCTATCTATTACCCTCTGGCTAGTCCCTCACATCCCTGGCCAACAAGATTGGTATAGACGGACTTTATACCGAGTTGTAAAGTCAAGATTCCGGCAATAATTGACAAATAGTGTCATGTATCTTGTGTCTTGATTCGGGTAATTGACCACTGACATGTTGACGCACGTGCTTTTGTTCGATCAATCGACGGCCAATGTATATTTAGACAAGCCGCCGGCCAAAGACAGCCATATACGTCATGTTTTGACCGCTACTTGCTGGGAGACTGGGAGCTCACTGAATAGCATCTCGGCGACTCTTTAATCCGTCAAAGCAACTTTTTCGTCTAAATTGATGCCCTTTTTGCGCTGTGCGACACGACAAGACACGTTTCTGCCCAACTAATGGGCGGGCGTTGAAAAAAAAAAAGTGCAACATTTGGCCGGCCGCGATGCAATAAGCAACGAGCGCTAAGGCACAAGCTGCGTCACTGGCCCCCCGATCCCAACAGCTTTGTCTGCGGGGTTTGCCTCACCCATTTGTCTTCATTTTCTTCATGCAAAAAATTCCCCAACTTTTAAAATTCTCATGACTCTCATCATCGATTTCTTCTCCATCCCCGGTTTTTCAAAAAAAAAGTTGACCTGTTACCAAGGATCCACGACGCGTTTTGCGCTAGAAACCCCAGCAGCATTGCGAACCTTTGAAAAATCAACTTGCCAGCATGTCTCGATCCACAGAGTATGTAGTAGCCCTGCAACCCTTTTACGTCATAATTGCAGCCCAACGGTCCCGGGTTGAAGATATGTGCAAAGAAGAAGAAGAAAAAAAAGTTTATATATAAAAGCTAACGACATTGAATTCACAAAGCTTGGCTGAGCTTGGGAGCCATTTACTGGAAAACGGCCCTCGCAAGGTTATTCCTGCCCCGCGGCGCATCCGGGTCATTTACAACCGGACCGTCATTGTCGACTCGACCAAGGGCTCGCTCGTCTGGGAGCACGACTACTACCCTTATCTGTACTTTCCCGCGTCGGAAATTCACAACTGCACCCTCAGGAATAGACAGCCGATCAAGAGTGATGGTATTATCCGCGCCAGCGTGGCGGAGCTGCACGTCGCCGCCGACGAGAGCCGCAAGATCCCTGCCGCTGTAACCGATCGCGTCGTGCGCTTCACCGATGACCGGGGTCTCGGCGCGCTGACAGGTCTCGTGCGGCTGGAATTCAAAGCCATGGGTGCGTGATACTCAAAGAAACCCCCTACGAAATGTTTTTGCTTCTGCTTCCAGACCAAAAACTTTTGCTGACCCGCCGTGCGCGCTGAGTTTAGACCAATGGCTAGAGGAAGACGTTCCCATTTACGTCCATCCCAAGGATCCCTCGAAGCGCATCGAGGTGCTGCCGTCCAGCCGCCGCATCGAGGTGCGCGTCGACGGCAAGACGGTGGCCAAGTCGGGCTTCTCGATGCACCTGCACGAGCCGCGGCTGCCGACGCGGTACTACCTGCCCATGGGCTGCCTGGACCAGACGGTGCTGCGGCGCAGCGAGCTCGTGACCAAGTGCCCGTACAAGGGCGACGCTGACTATTACGATGTCGTCATTGGCGGCGTCGAGTATCCCAACATTGTGTGGTATTATCGTTACCCGGCGCTCGAGTGCGGCGCGCTGGCGGGCATGGCCTGCTTCTACAACGAAAAGGTGGACATTTTGCTCGACGACCAGCTGCTGGAGCGCCCGTCTATGCCAAGGTAGATTATTTGTTCTGCTCATCTGCTCATGAATGAATGAATGAATATGGTAACTACTACATGTGCATCCTTTTTGCAACTTGGTGACGCGTAGTTTTGGGGGCGAAAGGTGCTCGGTAGACCTTGCAAAAGGCAACACCAAAAGGAACTGAACCGGCAAACTGGAAAGAAACATGTCACATGGTGTAACATGATATCTGAGTTGCGGCATTGAGAGCCGCGTCTTTGTTGGCAAAGATAATCCTGCCCACGCCACGACTCTTGCAGCTTTCAACATGTGCGCGGGCAACAAGTACGTATATGCTTCGTCAGGCCCCGACATTAGTCGGATAATTCACGACATCGTCACACGTCTTTTCTCAAAATAATATGCAGAATTAAAAAGGACTGCGAACTGTATTAGACTACTGACCCGTCAAGACTTTTACGAGGTTGATACGGCACTGATGGTACACAAAAGGCTCGTTCTCGGCCAGTGCGAAACTTTGCAACCGAGGGAAATCTCGCGGTCCGTCGATATAATTCCCCGACTTAGCGCAGCGAGCGTGCACATACTATCCAAAAGACAGAATTTCTCGCGCAACATGTTGATAAATCAAAGAGACGTGGCGTCGGTGTATAAATTAGTGCAAATGCTGGCAAAGCTTGGCAATTTCCATTGGGCTTCCACCGATGCCACGGCGTGATTAGTAGCGGTGCATTACTTACACTCGAGTTATTCTATGCTAAATTTCTTGGCCAAGTGTGAATGCAAATTTCAAAAGGGCCGAGAGTGAAACAGCCACAGCTTATCGCCCCCAAGAAGGGAACAAAAAATGGCCTCCGTCGATTCTCAATGCTGTCTTAGCAATTCTGACTACATATCAAAGTAAGTATAAATCTTTCTTTTTTAAAGAATATTATAGATGGATTTACTCATTCTTGCATCCATCAGATATTTTCTTCCATCTATTTAAACAGCCTGTTATCAGAAAAACGACAGTTTAGAAATGAGTTGCTTTCTCAAAAGGGCCGGTTTAATGTGTCCTTCACATGGCCCCCAAGGCTAACCGAAATCGTTTTTGGATGCCAACCTCGACCTTGATACACAGCCTCTTTGCCTCTTCCATTGCGATGTAAGCACCAAGCCCAGCTACGACGAGGCGAGATTACAGTTGCAAGGAGGGGCAGTGTGGGCAGTGGGCAGTTGGCAGTGGGACACGGCAGATGGTGCTCTCGCCTGCATGCCAGCCGCATGGACGATGGAGAAAAGGGCCGGCGGGACGGAACTGGACCGAGGACCTGGCCGAAAATGTCGGAAGCAGAAAATATCTGTTTGTCATGCGGCTGATGGCTTGCATTTCAGCTGTTGAGCGTGAACGAACAAGACTTTTTGCGCGCCACATAAAGAGCCAGCGGTCGCGTGGACAAGGCGCGCGGGCAGGTTGAAGATGATTTGATACCAGCCCGACAACTTACAAGCAGGGATAATGAGTCTAGGATCACAGCATCATGGCGCCGTAGCATTGCCGAGAAGCAGCTCGGTTGTGAGATGAAGAAGTGGTAGCGGCGCGCCGCGCTGAGGTGGCTATCGATAGTCTTGTGTTGGCAGGCGGACAGAGCTAAGAGCGGCAGATCGACCAGGCCATGCTTCTGGAGGTCCATGAACTTCATCTGATCGAGGAATTGTTGATTTTCGCACAGACGGACAGTGACCTCGGTGATGAGAGAGGGCATGCACGTATGTTACACCGGCAGTGGTGTGGTGGCTATGGCTTTTTGCGAGTATTCGCTGTGAGATGCATCCGAATGACGCACCATACATGTAGAAGCCGTGCAGAAATTGGCCAAAGGTGCAAGCGATGGCGATGGCGGGTGTGGTTGGTGGTGAATGTCTTGAAGCCGCGCAACCACGGCATACAAATGTCGCAGCGGGAAAGACAGTGAGTTAGAGCAGCGCCAGCTAATAATATCCGTACTGCATATTGATTAACCATACGGCATCCTATGCCGGACACGGGCCGGAGGATGCGCAAGTTGCAAGTATATACTTCATGCTAATCTGGAATTTTTCTCGTATCGCTGCAACAGGGGTCCTTGGCGCGCCGTCTCTATTCGGTGTCGAGGCTATGAGGTTGCAGGACTAGTGCAGCGCGGTGGAAACAAGACTGCCGTTTGGGCCGGATTGCTTTTATTAATAACTTTGGTGCAGGTCCTTTTTTTTAATGTCCGTATGCAATCTCTATGGCAACTTATGGCCGGCGCAGATGATCATGCAGGATGCATAACAAGGAATACGGGATTTTGGTTTTTTGCAGCAGCGATGGTTGCTATACTCGGCTGTGGCCGGCCGGTCGTACACGAGTACAGTCACAGAGAACCCAACCCTGAGTTGCATTCGCTGTAAGGGCCCGGCGGTGAGGAAGACTCGGGTTGGAGCTGAGATTGGGATAGGACAAAGGATGTTGGTGATGGAAAAGACACGAGGCGTTGAGCTGATGAGCAAATTGGCAAAGTGGCAAGGCACATGTGTCTTGTGAGTTGCCAGCTGGCATGCCTTGTTCTAGGCATCCAGCCGCCGCAATGGAAAAATTACAGCGCTCTGTTCCGCAATGGCTGCGCCACTGGCGCTATAGGTAGGGCCGCAATGGCCGCTAGCAAGTACCGAGAGAAGTAAATATAATCTCAATGCTGGGCTGACAAGAGGCGGCGCCTATGCCAAGGAGCTGGGTCCTGTTGTTTATGGTAGACACACGTTCATTATTATTCAATATATCCGTGGCTGCTTGTCGCTTTTTATCCTTTTTTTATAGTGATTCTGGCGAATTTTGCCCGTAAATTCAGCTGACCTGCCTAATGAATGTCCGAATAGCCCTGCGTTACCTAGCGACATTCAGCCACCACTGTAGTCATCTCTTGATTATTCTTGCTCATTACATCAATCCCGTCAGAGAACAGATTTGTTCAGGGGAAAGAAAGCAAAATTCGGCCTCTAGTGGCCTGACTAGCAGTCTCAGAACCATCCGTCCGCCACTTGGCTTTGCTTGGTCGGCCGCTAAAAGGCACGTGTGGTGCTAGCGTGGTCTGAGAAGCGTTCTGCCCTGGATTTTATAGGCGCTGTGCTAGCAGTTAGCGTACCTCCTTTTCGTAGATGGAAATGGCCACGCTCGATGATTCGCCGTCGATGCGCTTTAGTGGAGCCTCCTGTAGACTTGGCCTCTCTTAATCCAGGCGGCAACGCTTATGTAGGTATTTTTGGTGTTCCTTGTTCCATTGTTCGCTCGGCCCACCTCCATTGTCCATCGAGATTCATCCACTTCTCACCACCACAACCATCATCCTGACCAGCTGCCAGTGCCAGCCCATTCAAATTCCTGATGCATTTCGTCACCGGTCTTCAGTCCATCAGCCCAATGCTCCCGTCCATCATCAGCCGCCCGGCATGCCCGCAGAGAGACTACAAACGCGCTCCCGCTCCGCGCTGCTGTACCTGACCTGTCCAGCTGGGTCAGACCCTATGTTTGACACTTTGCAGCGGCAAGCTGCACGGATGGAGAGACCACAACCCGCAGACGAGGCTGTCAGTCCACCCACCGACATGGGACCAAACATTGAATTCAGCTTTCTGACTTTTTTTCCCCTGCTGTCTGCTGTACGAGGCCCCCACTTTCTCGCACTCTGCCAACACGGCCCTGCGCTTGGTGCGCCGCTCTCCGATGGGGCCACCCATCACCCACACTGCGCACTCGACCGCATCGCATAACTAGTTATTACCATGGCCTGCCCCCCCGCGCTGCAGTCGGCTTTGTGCTCGACTTGCTTCCCATTAATATATACTCTCGTTTAGTTCTCCTGTTTTTGGGTCGATTGATCTTTGCTTCTTGCCATTGATTGCACTGCCCGTCTTGATGTCTCGACATTGACGTCTTGTAGACTGCAGTACACACAATGGTCGCAATCAAGGCATTCGGCGCATGGCTCCTCGCCGGCGCCGCTGGCCTCGCCGGCCTTGCCAGCGGTCTTGCCAGCACAGATACCATTACCTGGGGTGGTGATAACTCCAGGGCTGGTTACCAGACGTACGTTTTCATCTTTCCCCCGTTTCGCCTACTCTTTTGTGCGGCCATTGTCCCATCTCATCCGTTTTCACTCGTTCCTCCTGCGTCGCACACAATGGCGCATTCTACTAATTCCAAGCTTCCAGTAACCACAACATGGACCCCTCCGTCGTCGGCAGCAATCAGTTTGGCCAAATCTTCAAAGTTATGTTGCCGGGCAAATATGGTGGTGCCGCCGAGCAAATCTTTTCTCAGCCTCTCGTTTACACTCCCAACAATGGCACCACGCAATACGTCTACTGGGCCACGACTCAAAATAACCTCTACAAGATGAACGCCAAAACTGGCGAAATCGTCGCCAAGCGTAATCTTCACATTCCCTTCCTCACCGCCGATCTCGACGGCTGCGTCGACATTAATCCCAACATTGGTATCACCGCCACGGGTGTCATCGACCCCAGCACCGAGACCCTGTACCTGACGGCCAAGACGTACCTCGATCAGACCGTCCTCAACACGGCCCAGGGCCGTCCTGCCGGCCGATACTATGTCCACGCTATTGATGTCAACGACTTGACCGAGCGTCCCAACTTCCCCGTCAACCTCGAAAATATCAAGGCCACCAACAACCCTGAGCGCATATTTACCGGCGGCATTCACCACCAGCGACCCGGCCTACTTCACCTCGGCGACTACATATATGCCGGGTTCGCCTCCCACTGCGTCCAGTACGACTTTAGTGGCTGGATCATTGGTTGGCACAAGACCACTGGCAAGATTGTCGAGAGCTGGGCTACCGAAGGTGCCAATGTCCCCATCACTACCAAGGGTGGTGGTGTCTGGATGTCTGGCGGTGGTCTCGCTTCTGACGATGCCGGATCCGTCTTTTTTGCCACCGGTAACGGGTATGCTTCTCAGCTTGCCACTATTCCCGTCAAGGGCTTCGAGCCTCCTACCGCCCAGGAAGAGTCCGCCGTTCACATGACCCTCCAACCCGATGGTAGCCTTAAAATTGTCGATTTCTTCATGCCCTGGGAGAAGCAGGCACTCGACGGTGCCGATAAGGATCTTGGTTGTTCTCCTCTGGAGCTGCTGCCTCCGGAGTTTGCTTGCGGTGACATTAAGCGCGTTGGTGTCATCACTGGCAAGAGCGGCAAGACATACTGGCTCAATATGGATAATCTCGGCGGTTATCGCAACGGTCCAAACTACCGCGATGCTGTCATTCAAGTGTTCCAGAACGACAATTCTGTATACGCCGGTGCCGGTGTCTACCCTCTGGAAGGAGGCTACGTTTACATCAACGTCATTCAGCATCCCTCCAATGTCTTCAAGTACTCCTGTGTCAATGGCGTCCTGTCCTTCCCCAAAGTCGCCACCACGGCTGAAACAAATGCGTACATTCTCGGCGTCAGCCACGGCACCACCACTTCGCTCAACGGCCAGCCTGGTACCGGTCTTCTGTGGGTTACTGACGTTCAGGGGCTCGGCCTCAGAATCTACAATGCCGTGCCCCAGGCTGGCACCATGACCATGATCAACTCTTTCAGCATCACCGGTGTCAACAAATTCACTCGCCCCGTTTTCGGAGACGGACTTGTATATATTGGCACCAACCAGGGCTACGTTTACGCCTATGGCTCGCCTGTCAACGCACCTCTCAACTGTACCTCTCCCGTTGACTTTGGCAAAGCCGACCTCAAGTCCAACAGCACTAGCAAAGACATTACCTGCACTGCCAACATTGACGTGTCCGTTACTGGTATTGAACTCAGCGATACGACCGACTTTGCTCTTGCTACTCCCCCGTCCGTTCCATTCAATGTTGCCAAGGGTAGCAACTTCAAAGTTTCTGCCACCTTTTCCCCCAGCAAGGTCGGCCTTGTGTCTGCCGACATTGTCGTCAACACAACCAACTCGGTCGGTGGTTATAGCATCAACAGCCATGCCCGCCTCACTGGTACGGGCGAAAGCACCTCTGCCCTTCTTGATGTCGCCCCCAACACCGTCACTTTTGATGCCGTCGTCGTTGGCGACGACCCCAACGGTGTCACACAGCAGTTCCTCATCAACAACCTGGGCAACGCCCAGCTCACCATCAAGCAGGTCCTCTATTCTGCCAACAATGCCAGCGGACCTACATCCACTTGGGATGGCAACGGTGACTTGGTTGTCGGACAGTTCACTGTCAAGGGCATTCCAACTACCCTCAACGGCCACCAGTCCTCCTCCGTCACAGTCGTCTTTGATTCATCCAAGGCCGGTACCTACTCTGGTTTCCTCAAGTTTGTCTCCGACGGTGGCACCAAGTCGCTATCTCTCGCTGCTTCGGCTGGTCCTGCTGCCAAGGCGGTACTCGAATTCCAGACCCCCGACGGACAGGGCTGGGTAAAGTATGTTGACGGCAAGCCTTTTGACTTTGGCAATGTTACCGAGAATCGGTCTCGCGCTCTCAAGTTCCGCATCACTAATGGAGCTCCATCTGGCGGCGTCAAGCTCTCACTCACCGTCTCCAAGCCTCCTTTCGGAGTTGATGGCCTCATCAAGGCCGCTAACCAGGTAGATCTTGCTGAAGGAACCTCGTTGGCTCCCGGCGAAAGCGGTTCTGCTGTCCTTACTTGCAGCGCTCCCAAGACCCAGTGGAATGTTGCGCCCACCAATGGTACTGCCGGCTGGACTCTCAACACCAACGACCCCGTGCTGGGTAAGCAATTCATTCAATTCTTCTGCAGGGCAGTTTCCGAGCAGGCGCCACCGTTACTGGACAATGGCCTCGGCCAGTACCGCTACAAGGGATGTTTCCTCGAGAACAACCCTGGCCGTCAGCTCCAGACTCAGCTCTACGGCGACGACAACAATACCAATGCCATGTGTATCGCTGCTTGCGCCGACAAAAAGTACACCTACTGCGGTACCCAATACCATCGTGAATGCTGGGCCGGCAACTATATCCCTGTCAAGCAGGTGGATGACCGCAATTGCAACTTTGACTGCGCCGGTGACTTGAACCAGATTTGCGGTGGTAATGGTGATGGTGGCGCTAGCTACATCTCTCTCTTTGTTGACTCGAAAGGCAAGGACACTGGACCCCCAGTCGGCCCTAGCGTGAACCCCGGTGTCGACGGCTACAACAGCATCGGATGTTACACTGAGGGTACGGCCGGTCGTGCCCTCCCTAATGGAGCTGCGACCGACAAAAGAACTGTCAAGAGCTGCGTGGATGCTTGCAAGGCTGGCAGCTACATCTACGCCGGTCTTGAGTATGGAGGCGAATGCTGGTGTGGCAACGCTTTGGGCGCCGGTGCCGTTGTGGCGCCTCTTTCCGATTGCAACATGTTGTGCAATGACAACGGTACCGAATACTGCGGTGCTGGTTCGCGTCTCAATGTGTACCAGCTCGGCGGTGGCAACTCTTCTGTCAGTTCTGCTGGTTCCAAGCCTGGCACCTCGTTTACTGCCGCGTCCAGCGCCGACGGCAACGGTACCGCGACCGCCCTTACGACCGCCACGGCTACCACGGACACGACCGATGCTACAACTACGGCGACGGCGACGGCTACGACGACAGCTACCACTACCTCGACCAGCACTCCCACTCCTACTGGTCCCGCCAGAAAGTCTGTCGTGAGCCAGACTTGGAAGCTCCAGGGCTGCTGGACAGAGGCCACCAATGCGCGCGCTCTGTCCGACAGCACATACGCTGACGACGATATGACTCTCGAATCGTGTGCTGCATTCTGTAAACTCTCCACTTACTTTGGTGTAGAGTATGGACGTGAATGCTACTGCGGCACGAAACTCAACGAAGGCTCTGTCAAGGCCGAACAGGAAGACTGCTCCTTTACCTGCCCAGGTGACGATTCCGAATATTGCGGCGCCGGGAACCGACTTGAACTGTACTTGAAGTCCCAGGATAGCACCACTTCCTCGAGTGTATCAAGCCTTACCACACCCACGACAAGCTCAACCTCTGCCAGCACAGCTACCGCTACTTCTGATACTAGCGGCTCGAGCACGTCATCTGGAAACATGACCGCGAGCAGCGTTTCGACTACCGACTCTACTATTTACAGCTCTGCCATTTACAGCTCTGCCATTTACAGCTCAGCCATTTACAGCTCTGCCCTTGACGGCTCCGCCCTTGACAGCTCTGATATTGACAGCTCTGCTATTGACAGCTCTGCTACTGACAGCTCTGCCACCAGCACTATTACAACTTTCAGCTCTGCCACTCCTAGCTCTGCCACTCCGAGCTCTGCCACCTCAGGCGCAACCACCTCGAGCGCAACTTCAACGCCGTCTGCCTCCACCACTACCTCAAAGACCAGCTCCAGTACCACAACTTCTTCAAAGCCTACCTCGACTAGCCCAGTCATCAGCGAAGGCAACGTCAACTTCACATACTACGGCTGCTTCTCCGAGCCCAACCAAGGTCGACTTCTGCCTATACAAATCGATAACAACTACACTGACATGACCATCGGAAAGTGCCTGCAAAAGTGTGACGCGGCCCAATCAGGCTACAACTTTGCTGGCGTCGAGTACGGACAAGAGTGCTGGTGCGGCAGTACGCTGTCGCTGGACGGCGGGCAGTCTGCCAGCGAGCCTGGCAAGAATATCAGTGGCTCTGATTGCAGCTTCTTGTGCCCTGGCAACAAGACTGAGTACTGTGGTGCTGGTCTCAGACTGAGCACCTATGTGCTCAAGTCGTGGCTCAAGAAGCAGAGTCAGACTACTGCGCCAATGAGGCTCAAATATTAAGAGCTGTCCAAGACATTGCTCTTCCATTCATGACGATGTCACATGAGTCCATAAGAGGCTGCAGGCTTTGGCCAGCCAGCCTCGAGGCTTTTTTCTTTTCACGATTAATCCCATTTGTGATTTACAGATCAGCGAGATCTTGCTTGATATAGACCCTGCATCGATGCATAGGAAAACGAACAAACAGTATATTTGCAGGAAGAAGACTGGCCCACACGATAGGCCCGTATTGTATAAAGAGAATCTAGCGTTTGCTCATGCCGGGAGCCGGGTGAGAGTAATTATTGACGAATTTTTTTTTAAATTAAATGCAGTTGTTCAATGAAACGTGACAACGCTAACCAGCCTAACGCCCAAAACTTGCTAGAAGTCGTTTTCCCCAAAGACGGTTGAGCAATTGCTATTTTCCCTTGCATGCCCATAGTCACGATCCTCCAATGATGATATTGGGCCGCGGCCGCGACGCCGGGCGCCCATCCGTCGTCGTGCTCTGCTCCGACTCCAGGGCCACCGTGCGGGCGAAATTTTCCTCGTGCGTCAGCGCCAGGCCCTCTGTCCGGGACCCGAGAATGACCGCCAACTGCTTTGCCTTGGCCGCCCACCCGGGCCTCTCCATCAGCTCGCAGACTTGCGCGCCGACGCCCGCCGCAAACTCGTCCGTGTAGAACCGTCCGTACACCAAATCCGCCGCGCGCAGCGGCAGCGGGACGCGCGACAGCGCGGCGAGGTCCGCCAGGGTAAGCGGCGCAAAGACGGACCAGCCGCCGGGGCGGATCGCGACGGAGCCGTCGGTGGACGCGGCGGCGGCGGCGTAGTCGGGCAGCGCTTCTTCGGGGATGTGCGTATTTGTCGGGGGGGGCAGGCTGTAGGAAGGCGGGGCGCGGTCGAGGAGGGAGGCGGGAAAGGCGGCGAGGGCGCCAAAGGAGTCGGGCATGAGGCGGACGGAGGCGGCGAGGGCGGGGTTGGAGCCCATGATGAGGGGAAGGGAGGCGTCGATGGTGGCGCGGGTGCGGGCGGCTTCGGCGGGGGATCTTCTGTGGAGAGTGGTTTTGCGTGTAAGTCAGTCGTCGGGGGGTCGTTTTGTTCACCTCGTCCAACACCACGGCGCAAAGCAACAAAAAAAAAAAAAAAAAAAAAAAAAACAAGGGGGACAGTAACGTACATTTGCAGAATGGTTAGGAGCTTAGAGAGTAGATGTTCCACCTGTTGGATGCGGTCGCTGACGGCCACAATCTCGGGCGTGTACCCGGGCACCACGTCCGATAATCGCGTCGGCAAGTCCCCCTCCGTCGTCATCGTCGTCGTCGCCGCCTCACGCACCACCGCCACCAGCACCTGCCCCGCGGCAGACACGGCGTCGACAGCCTCGCTGACAATGACAATCAGCGCATCGACGTCGACGAGCGCGGGGCGATTGTCGCCGGTCGGGAGCAGGTCGGGCGCGGACTCGACGCGGCGCAGCCACTTGAGGGCGAGGGGCGCCGTCAGCTTGAGGGACTGGACGGCGCGGCGGAGCGTCTGCAAGGAAGCGGTGCGGGAGCGCGGCGCGAGGGGGAGGTCGAGAATGTCGTGAAAAGTGTGGTGTGAGGCGGCGACGAGGCCGACGAGGGCGGTGGCGATGGAGAGGGGCGTGTCGGGAGGTGGAAGTGGTTGAGTGGTGGTGGAATAGGAGGAGGAGGAGGCGAGTTCGGTGTCTTGGTGGGCTTCAAAGACGAGGCCATCGGAGAGAGAAGGAGGAGAGGAGGACGGAGGAGCAGGAGGAGGAGGAGATGGAGACGCCGGTGTATCGGTTGGACGTCCGCGTATGGTGCGCATGAGGGCGTGGGCGACGGCGATGGCCATGCTGCTGAGAATGGTGTAAGTTTGAGGTCTTGGGTGTTTTTTTCTGACCCAGTCGGTGAAAAGAACCTCGCTGGGGCTATAAATGATCAAGGGGTATATTCAAACTAGACACAGAAAAGTCATGATGGCGTTAAATGAAAGTATGAAGGGTTTAAAAAATGGGTGCCTATACTCAGGAAGTCACTCGCAGAGTGAACATGAACGTCTGTGATGGTGGTGGGATGGGGCGCAACCGGTTTTCTTGGCTGATGAACTCGATAGTTGTTGAGTTGGTTGCGGCGTTGTGGCACATGACTAGTTGGGTATTTCGCAGAAACGACGCCTTGTCTACTCAAGCTTGACATTATCACCACAAATGTGCGCCACGGGGCGGATGGCGGATTCTAGGCCTCTAATCGGCCAAGACCTTTTACAGCCTGGTTGGGCGTTGGGAAGAAGCATGGACGTGAGAGATACCTAATGTAAAGGCCGCCGCATCATGTCCAAAGTTCTAGCTAACCTATGTAATCTGTAGCTACACGTGCCCGCAAGTCAAAGGATAAAAGG
>JARJPL010000293.1:0-23823 GCA_030782805.1 Aschersonia sp. MBC 622 | reverse complement strand
GCACCGCAACAAAATCGGTACACTGTACTCCGTACCCTGACTTACAGATACCTACTTGGAGCCCACTCATGACCTTACACCCACTACAAACCACCCCCCAGGCGCCCCCCCAACCCCCGGCCCGCTCCCAGCTCTTCCAGCTCCAGGCACCGCCCAACCCTGGAGCCCCCCTGTCGCGCCTGACATAAAGCGTGCCCACGGCCCCGACAGGGCGGCTACAGAAGATCCAAAGACACGGCCAGAAAAATAAAAGAAAGCCAAGACGATCAGGAAAGCACGAGGAAAAAAGAAAAAAAAAAGGATATCAAAGTTAGACCCAAGGCTTACCGGCTAGCTTCCATCAGACTAAGCTTCTTTTCTGCAGCCACGACCCTTTTCGTCTTTTACAGCCGTCCTGGTTCAAGGGAACTTTCTCGCAGTGTCTTGCTCCAGTAGGGCATTTCCCGAATCAATTTCTTCTTCCTCTCTCTCCTTTTTTTTTTTTTTACCTTCTCACCTTCATTTCCTTGGTTTTTCTTCTACTCATCTTAGTCGTCGTGTCTCATTCGCTCGTATCATCATCGCGGTGCTCCAGTGGCGACGTGGCTGACCACCCAGACTGACTCGCAAAAAATCAGACACCCTCTTGTGTCGGCTAGTCCGCACCGCTTCCGCAGCCTCTACCTAGCCATTCACACTGTCCATTCCTGCCCGACAAATCGCATCGCCAGCCAGACGACTCTCAACCTGGCCTAGCCCTCCTGCATCTTCGCTTCCCTAGCGGCGGGATTCAATCTTTATCGCCTCGCGTGCCTCGAACAAGATTTTGCATCGCGCAGAGCTCGTCGTCTCCCGCTTGCCTCGCCCGCGGCCTCATTGTCGTCATTCTTCCATCTCGACGCGCTGCCGCTGGCTTGCCCTGCTTCGTCTGAGACATAATATTGCCTAGTCTCATCGTCTGCACCACTCGTTTCTGCTTCCCGGCCACCACAACTTCACGACTTCCACCTTGGTCGTCACCGCCCGCTTCTTATACCTGGCATCGGCCAGCCCGTGTCCTATGCGCTCTTCTCCGTGCTACGCCGCACACGCACATCCTCCGAGAACCTGACCCCGTGCGCTCAATTCCACGATCGATCTCGTTGTGCGAAACCTCCGATTACGTCAACTCTCTTGCTACGATCCCCACGTCCTGCGCATTCGTATCCATCTCAGCACATACATACACGTCTTGTCGGCTCACGCGCCAACAGTTCAGTCTGGCGTGTAAACTGCCACTCTGGCTCAGCCTGCATCGCAGCCCTCGGCTATCCCCGTCTACCGTAACACACCACTCCTTCTGTGTACGGTTCAGGCTCTGTGATGCTATCTGTGCTCCCCCAGGCGATGGACTTGACGAACGTGCTGAATAACAGAGGAGGCACCATCGCACAACACCCCCATCACTTTGCAAACGACTTCATGAATCAACAACACCATCTTGCCTTTGGCAAGCCCGAGCCCGACATGGATCGCTCAAATTCGCCACACATGTCTGATCACTCGACTTATTCCGCCCATAGCATGCCGCGATCTTACCACTCTTCCGCTGTCATGCACGCACCCATGCAGATCCCAAGCTCCATGCCCGCGACCATGCACGTTCAAGGTTTTCCTGACATGCACCACATGGCCGCTGTTCCCAACATGGCCATGACGCACATGCAGCCTCCCAATCCCGTCGACGATGGCAAGAAGCAAAAAACACACCAGTGTAGTACCTGCGACAGCGCCTTTGCCCGCCGAAGCGATCTTAGCCGCCACGAACGCATCCATTCTGGAAACAGGCCTCATTCTTGCGATGTCTGCGGGAAACAATTCATACAAAGGTCTGCTCTGACCGTTCACAAGCGTGTTCATACTGGTGAGAAGCCGCACCAGTGCGAGACTTGCGGCAAAAAGTTTGGCGACAGCAGCTCTCTTGCCAGACATCGACGAACACATTCCGGCCAGCGTCCCTACGTCTGCCCATTTGCCGACTGCCAAAAGACATTCACGCGAAAGACGACACTGACGCGTCATAAGAGCAACCACATCGGCACTGTCGAGCAGTCGGCAGTAGCGCGAGCTGCTGCCCTGGCGAGTGCCAACCCCAAGAACCTTGTCCAGCCTCGCTCCGATGGCGATCACCTTTCCAGCCACGGCTCGCCGCTCACAACACCGTCGCCCGGACAGCGAGCCATGTCCATGTCTCCCGGCATGGACCTGGGAGCTGGCCTCAACCGGCATCACGCCGAATTCCAGTATCTTCAGCAAGGAGGGCCGCTACCCGCTCACTTGCGAGTTGGCAGCCCCGCTTCGACAGCGAGCGGTTACAGCAACCCTGGTGGAATGCGCCCAACTTCGCATCCCACCAACTATGTGCCGCCGCCCACTCTTGAGCCCAGCGTGGAGCACCACCAGCAGGGCTCAAATGGCAGCACTGGCGGCAGCCCTCACATGAGCAGCATGGGCTGGCAGTCGCCGTCGCAGCATCTTCAGTCGCCGTCGCACCATCATCTACAGTCACCGTCTCACCATCTACAATCGACTGCCCAGAATGCTGCCGCCGGCTACGCGTATCCCGATCCTGATAACTATCCCCCAAGCGCGGCTGCCATGAATCAAATGTACTATAACCCGCCGCCGCAGATGCGACGACCTCAAAGCACTGAACCAGGGCTGGTCCACATGGCCTAGGTGAATCAACTGGAACCAGCATCTTGGATAAGTCGTGCTCCAGAAAGATTCGACAACCAAAACGCATAAACCAAACTCGAAAACTTGCTGTACATCAACATTTGGAAGGCTATAGATTGGGTTGGAGTGTGATACCCCCTTTTGCACTTTCTTCGCCGGCGACATGGTACCCACGCTCATATAACAATGCGTGGGCATGTGCCTTGCACCCAGTATGTGCGAGCGCCCTCATCGCGAGTATCAGATGACAAGTGCATGTCACCTGACCATTGAATACCAACACTCGCATCACCATACGCTACTACTATTTTATTACAATGGTTTTAATCACGACCGCCTTTTCAGAGCGTGGACGATTCCTTATCTTCTCCTTTATCTCTTTATCACATTTCTCTCATGTTCATGCATCTGATCTTCCAGCAACGAATTAATAGACTACGGGGGTTTACAAGGCAACTTCAATTTTTTTCATTGACGACATTCGGCGCGAATTAGGCTCTTGCTTTTTGTTTTTTCCTCCCATCATTGGCACCTGACGAACTTTTTAATACTTTCTCTCCCCCATTTTCATGTGTGAGCTGTCTTTGGCTCTCTCCGAGTTGTCATTTTTTTTTTAAAAAAAAGAGGGACAGGAAGTGGTACCATGGTTCGGGATCGATGGCGAAGCTTTAGACTGATGGTTTCCGTTTCTTTTGTTCTTTCCTTCTCTCTCTCTCTTGGAATCTCACTTACAAATTCTATACCCTCAATATGAAGTCGCATGTTTGCAACGTCTCAATTTGGATCTGGCTTAGCTGCCAGTACTGTCAGTGATGTGTTTGCTTCTGGGCCGGTACGTGGAACAATTTAAAGAATCAAATGCACGTGAAGAAGAATGACGTGAATAGGAATATGAGTATGAGAATGAAGAAAAGTAAGTACATATAAAAGGAAGGGATATTAATAGAAAAGAAGGATGTTTTGAGGCTGTCAATTCACAGGAAGTGACCTTGCAGTGACTGCGCTTCTCCTCACGCAACTTGTTCATTCTTGCCCGTATTGCTCCGTCATGAGGTGTTGATCCGGCTGTAATTACCACTCGAAGATTTTCAATCGCTAATATTTTTTTAGTTTGATTGGGTCTCGGATCACGTCTTTTCACGGGTCGTCGGGTGAGTACTCCTGATAAGGCTGAACTGCTGCTTCAGGAACCCCTGATCGATGTCGATGAAACACCCCTGTGAAGCGTGATTTGCGCACCCGTTTTGATGCCAAAAACGGCATCTTTTGCATTCCAGCCCCACGGCTGGTACTACCCGGAAAGTAAAGAGCATCCTGGACTTTGTTGCAAAGACTTTTGTCAAGTATTTGAAACAGGCTGGTCCCCCAAACGTTGCTCTGGAGCAACTCTTTTTGCTGAGGCTGTACATGGTACCAACTTGCAACCCATTGACAATACCGTCAATCCCACTTCTCTCGACGAATTTAACGCTGAATTGATGTCATGAAGCTGTCTTCATTGTGCCTGATGAGAAGATGAACGTGATTGAGTGTGCTGTTGAGCTGGCGGACCTCAGTGTCGTGCATTGCAGTCCCCCTCGGGCGGCTGCAATGCTACGTTTGGAGGGCATGATGAGTTGTGGTCGGGATCCAATCGCACGATTATTTCAACCTCATGTGCTCATCATCTCGCAGCACTAGCAAGGCAAGACGGAAAAAGCATTGATTTGCTCGCCTCAAAAATGGAAGAAGCCATGGATGGCGCTTGACGGAGCCAATGCCGCCAAGTAAAGCTAGGTAGGGCGCTTCGGGTTCGATACGAAAAACGTCGTACGCATCAGTTGATTCAAGGAGAAGATCTGGCAAGAACTCGTATCTGCGTTTCGGCCATAAAGCGGCAACGGAACAAGAAGAATTGGGTAGTAGGCTTCAGCCTTGGGAAACAAAGAGGGCAAGTGAGTGTTTGGGCGCTAACCCATATTCTCTCTTTCAGTGTGATGCAGGATTAATAAACATCCACCGACCCTGGTCGTTTCTCTACACGGCTGCATAGCGGTCAGCGATCATGATTACTTTACATATTAGAGCCTGATGACCCGAGAATAAATGAATTGTAATCACGATTTGACCCTGGCCCGTTTTGTCGCACTACCCCCGCTTCAGCACGGCTACTCCCCGCCCTGGCCTCGATATGTTACGCTTGTGAGGTCTGCGGACGAGACTGCTCCATACACACCTCGGAGGATTGTCCGAGCGAACGATTGGCTCTCGTGGCCTCTGGCCGTTCCGCCAGGTTTAAACTTTGTCGTGGGACGGAAGCAAAAGTGGTGGCCGCCGTGTATGACGCTCGACGATCATTTCAGAAACCGACAAAGCATCCTTGGCCAAACCTCGCCCGCCAAGTAAAGGCCTGGAGCGGGCGTCTGTCTCCTTAGATGATGACGACTGTTGCTCTCGTAGTGGGGGGAGAGAAACCGGGATAGTTCTCCCCCGGATGCGTTGACGCGATCAATCTGCATTCCGTTGTGACAAGTCACCAGAAATTGCTCAAAACCTCTTTGACGCGTGCCCTCCGGATGCTAAAGTTTTCGTCTTTATGAGAAGAAGCCCGGAAAGATAGCTCCGAGGTTTGCTGACGGTCAAATTGCCAAGAAAAGCTGTTGCCTCACTTTTTGGAGTCTAGCTCCAAATCAGGAACAAAAAAAAAAGAAAATTGTACGTACCGGTGGTTCCCCAACGGTTCTCGATTAGAGGGACACAAGGAGAAGAGGAAAAGCAAGTCGCTGCAAAAAACAGCTGATAGTTGCTTCGTGGCTGCAGCCGGTGGCGTTCTGTGGCATATCCGACGCAGCAATCGCCGAATACAAATCAGAAATACAGCTCGCGCCATTCTAATTGCCTGTTTAGGCAGTCGTGAGAAGCAGGGGGGTTGGCCGTGCCCATCTGCATTCCTCACCAGACAGGGGGCCAGAGCCCTGGGTTAACTTTCCTTTCTTTGTCCTGTTACATCATATCTCATCTTTTTTTTCCCGTTTTCTTTTCAGGGTCCCTGCAGAACCTTTCTGTCTCTTCGCCGGGCTTCGACCCAGGGTCTTGGCAGCTGTCTCACCTTGACGTTCTTGTCTTGTCTCTTTTGCCTTTTTGTTGACCGCAACCCGCAATTTCGGAACTAAAGCTCCGTGCTTCGATCCGTAGGCGACGACGAACAGTCAAAGTCGCCTTCCGTTACGGTTGTCGACATTGACAGGCCAAAGACTTGTAATGCCCACGGGGAGCAGCGGAACATTTCTTCCGTCGCTTGTGGCGACACCGGAATAATGGCCCATCATCGCATGCAAAAACAGAAAAAAGAAAAAAAGAAACGAACAGGGATAAACTCGTAATTGATTCTGTCCAAATGTTTTGATATTGAATTTGAGATTCAACGTTTCTCCGCAGCGTTACTTCCACAGAGCCCACCTTGTCGTACTTTGATAGCCTTGCCGCTTGGTAGCCTGATGTACCGTTGAGTTGTCGCAGCTTTCACTACCAAACATCCGCACCCACGTCTACATGCACAGAAGAAGAAAAAAAAAAACAGCATATTCGATTCATCAGGACCACTCCAACGTGACTCAAAATCTAGATTGTCCGCCGAGGGTCGGTTCAGTCGTCGTCCTCGGCCGTCGCTACCTAGGCCAGGTAGGTACCAGGCCGTTTTGCCCTAGGTAGTTATTTAGCGCAACACTAGAAATTTCGGCAGCAAGCTCCAGAGATCTCTGGCCATGGTTCTACTTTGTGCTGTCAAAAAAATTAGGTACACTGTGTCGTAGTTGGATCTGCCAAACGCCATGGTTTGAATATCTCCAAACGTTTGAGCTCTTTGCCATTCGAAATATTGTCTCGTAATATGTAGTAAAGGTGCTTTATTATGTTGGCCACTCGCTCTTCTTGCCAACCTTAAATTAACCCTTTTTTCTCCCAAATTTCTCCAGTCGTTTCTTACCGCGTGTGGTTGAATAAATGTTTTGTCAACATTTGCGGTCAGTTCACACCCCCCCTGCCACAAGCTATAATTTTTCGAGCCACTTAAAATCTAGCCCGATTAAATGATTTGTGATCTCTAAGCCACCCGTGTCGGTTTCACACAGACAGCAGGCAAACGATGTGAGGATACTCGGCAGAGATGGGCTGACTGCATGATGCATTGCATTGTCATCTCCCGCCGCTGCGGTGGTTTGTTTTTTATACACGGACTAAATCGCAGTATGCCGCGGCAAAGTCTGTCAAACACGGGCCGCGATTAGTATTCAAGAGTGATTGGGGTGTGAAGCCGAGATTCAGTCAAATGCCACCCCTCGCCCTTGGATAGCGCCCAACTAGAGACGCTTCTACCAAACAAGTTGTTGCAGTTGTTGCGAACCCCGCTTGTCCACCAACCCAATTTCCTAGTTCACAGATGGTCAGTATTTGTGTAGGCTGGATGGTAAGACGACGGGCAGCGGTGTTATCTAGGATGCTCGGTTGCGTTTGGTTGTTGCTTTGACAAGGCATTAGGCTGAAGATACAGCGACGCTGACAGTGCCACAAGAAGACAGAAGACAGAGTCTGGTATCACACCAGCTTACCATGTAGTCAATATTGGTGCTTTCATGGGAGTGATGATACATTCGTTGAGAGTCGGACGGATTCTAGCTTGACACACACACCCCTCCTCTGCTACAAGCGCCCCTCTAGCTCAGCCCAACCCAGCAGCGGACGGGCGCGCAGAAAGAGAAGAAATAAAAATAAAAGACAGTGGAACCTGTGTATTTTATAATTAGTACTCGGCCCATATGAAATGAATCGAGTCTCATTCACATCCTTGTAGGGTCCTTGTCTCTCCCAACTTCCCCCCGCCATCCGCCGGCCCATCTTTTCTCCCTCCTCCAACGACGGCTTCCCGTTTGCTTGATACAACTACTCCTACTCGCACACTCCTCGAGCGATTCGCTCTCTTTTACTCTCCATCATCAAGGGGTAGGCATGACTGAAGTAGGAAAAACTACCAAAAGCTTACTCTGCACCAGCTTGAGTAATTGTGGGGGACGCGAACTCGGATCAGCCCACTAACACGGTCGTTCGCAAACCTTTTGCCACAAGAACCACGCCACATATCGTAATATTCGAGGTCAGTCAAGCCTTGTTAGGCAGGCGAGCTCTTGATCTTCTTATCGTCTCGACGACCTTGACGGCGACTACTGCTTTTTCCACCGACACATTCACGCCCAAGCAAAGACTCTGGGTCAACTTGCAGGTTTTCCATCTTGGTCGGCTCTGGGCATTAGCAAGCACTTTTCGTTGGACCTTTGATCAGACCTCTTTCCGATTTCGCGGCTTCCGTGTGACGTGCGCTCTTGCATAAGAACAACAGCAGCCGCACCCATCCGACAGTCTCTGCGGCAAAACGCGCGCCACTCGCCGATCTTCTTGTTGAAGGAAACCAGCAGCAACAAGTTTTTGAGACGGCTGAAAGCAAGAAAAAGTCTGTGTCGTTTACAGTCAAGAGCCGGAAGTAGGCTGCTAAATCTGTACATTGACCATATCAACAACACGGCCACCTCGACGACAAAGCCCAGGCCTACGCGTTATCAGACGCCCGTGGCCATTGCAACGCACAACTCATCAAGCTCGTCGTTGGTGATTTGTCCTCTTCGTAAAGGCCGGTTTCCCTGTCTATTGACGAGGTGCTACCTTTCAGAAACACTAAACTCACTACTACTAATTCCCATGACGACCGCGACGGCCACACCCAACAGCCACTTTCCCATGATGCGGCACAAGCCCATAGACGCCGCCGCCGCCGCCGCCTCCGTAACGCCTTGGGACGTCTCTGGCTGGCAGGACCAGGGAAGCAGCCGGCTGATCCCACAGGTGTCGACGCAGCGGATGCTCATTCCCCTCGAGGTCTACATTGACTTCATCTGCCCCTGGTGCTACATTGAAATGCGCAGTCTCGCAGCCGCCATGGACCGCTTCGTCGCGCGGCACCCCGAGGTTGAATTCGAGGTGCACTGGCGGCCCTTTTACATTGCGCCCATGCTCCGCTCCAGCTGCAACACGCTCGACTTTTACGGCAGCACGGTGCCCGACGAGGCCAAGCTCCGCGCGCAGCTTGAGCGCGTCCGCGCCGCCGGCCGCGCCCACGGCCTGCCGGCCTTTGATCACTCGGGCCGCATCGGCCCCACGCGCGACGCCCACAAGCTCGTCGCGCTGGCTCAGCGTCGCGGCGGCCGCCAGGCCCAGGCGCTGCTCGTGGAGCTGCTCATGCGCAACGGGCTCGTCGCCGCGAGGGACCTGTCCGACGCGGAGGTGCTGGCGCAGATTGCGGCGGATGGGCTGGGGCTCGACAGGGAGGATGTGTTTTTGGAGCTTGCTGATGACGACGCCACGCGCCGCATCGATCGCGAGGTGGAGGCGGCGCGCGAGGAGCGCGGCATCGAGGCTGTGCCGTGCGTGACGGTCCTGGGGCGCTTCAAGGTCGGCGGTTTTCAGGACGCGCAAGTCTTTACCGACTTGTTTGACAAGATTTACGAGGAAAAGCTGGCGTAATGAAGAAAGGCAAGAGTGTGCGCCTCGGATCACCATTTACATCATTTGCCACCTCCATGACCAGTATTATGCGACAATATGTATCGATGCACCACGACCTCACCACAAAACAGCTCTTTGACACATTGTCTGTTTTGAAAAAACTGTCATGATTTGTCTTCTTCTTCTTCTTCTTCTTCTTCTTCTTCTTCTTCTTCTTCTTCTTCTTCTTCTTCTTCTTCTTCTTCTTCTTCTTCTTCTTCTTCTTCTTCTCGTTTGACTTTTTGATTCATGACAGACTATACAGCGTACAAAGCGATTCAAAGAATACATCGGCGCGGTTTGGGCATCTCAGCGGGCTTTCAAATACCAACTAAACTTTCAATTTTCTATTTTCTTTTATTTTATTTCTTCTATTAGTCCACAGTTTCTGCATACACCTTGTTTTGCGAGACATTGCTTGTGCCCTTTCGGGGGTTTTCCGGTACGAGATGGAGCAGCAACCGGCCTCGCTGCTCCGTGAGTCTTGCTGCCTACTATATGAACCTACTTTGATTTAGCGACTTGATGAAGACTTCTGGAATTCAGAATTTTTGTGCACATTTACTAAAACGTCTGGGCTTGTACGCGTGCTGGCTGAGGCCTGTGGTCAAGGTTGTACAAGCCAATGACAAAAGACATGATCCTTATTGTGATAATGTCCCTATTGCTCGCAGGAGACACTCTTGACTGGGAGATATCTCAGAGTTGAGGAACTAAAGGGCAGAGTCTTGAAGTAACATCAAGGCAGGCATGATTGGATTAGTCGTAGTATCCTGGGACACTTGATACCATTACTGAGACAAGATATGAGCTGGTCACAAAGTTGAAACTAGGTCGACCTTTTGATCACCAACCCACATCACATTCCACCATTAACCAGTAGAGTGCAGAAGTGCAGAATAGAAGATGCTGAACGAGTCCGTTCACACTGTCAGCGCGCGCCAACGCTAGCAATCGAATCAGGTATTCACCAGGATCAATCTATTTACGATCCTGAACAAAACCTACACACAATTTCAGGTCTTTTGCTCAGCAACAATGAGTAAAGCTTGCCCTTGCTATTTCACCTCCATGTCGTAGCATGGCGTTGTCGCGGAGTGGCCAGAGCGCTGCACGCATGGTTTGGAGCATAGCATTACCGCAGGGCGCGAAAAGAGGTTTCAACAGCTCTTTTTGCAAAAATTTCTGATTTGATGCAATGATAAAAATCTTGTACTGATACTTTCTAAATATTTTGGGCGGACTAGTGGCCGGTACAGTATCAGAGACTCCTGAACGCCCGCTATTCCCATTCCCAGTCCTTTGCTCTCTCTCTTGCTTGTGCTCTCAATTTTCAAGAGGATCGATGTGACAGACTGAGGTATATGCAAGTAATTTTGAGGAAAAAAACACAAACACGACAAACGCCATGATAATAAGCACCCAGTCACCCCCAAGTGCACAAAATGATGATGCCCGTATGATACACACTTTTCCCATTCTCGTTTCTTGGCGCACTCTCGCTCCCGCTTCTCCCTACGTTCATCACAAATAAAAACGCCCTCTTCGCACCACTCATCTTCAGCATAACCAAACTGGACAATGACAAACATAATAACTCCCCCGCTTCAGCGTCGCAGATTGCTATAATCTTGCAAGAGGTGCGTCATGTGAACATTGGTCTGCTTGCCGCCGCGCTTGCTGGCACGCTTCTTCTGCGCTTTGGGCTTGTTGCCGGCCGCCGCCGCAATCTTGCGCGGGTCCTCGCTCGTGGGCTTGAGCGAAGCGTTGGTCAGCTTGCGGTGCATGTCGTCAACGCTGGGAATCTGGACGCGACGCCACAGAGCCTGGAACTCGGGCTGGATGGCGTGGTGCAGCGAGGCGTCGTCGAGCCAGACGTGGCGGGGAAAGTTTTCGCGGTTGGTGCGGGTGACGAGGATCTTGTGCTCGGCCTCGAGGCGGGCGAGCGTGTCCTCGCAGTCGGGCCAGCCGTCCTTGAGGTCGCGGACGGCGAGGCTCGAGGCGTCCGTCTTGCGCTGCAGAAAGGCGAGCAGGCTCGTGGCGTCGGTCACGCCGGGGACCACGGCCCGGTAGCTGTACGTGCCGGTCTGCCACGTCTGCTCGCTCAGGCTCGTGTCGGGCCGCCACTCGACGCGGGGGTGGCCGCGCAGACCCTCGGCGAGTTGCTGCTTGTGCTCGTCGCTGGTGTTGCGGACGCTTAGGTGGTCGATGATGTCCTTCATCGACTTGGACGCGCCGCGGGCCTTGAGAAAATCGACGGCAAACTTCATGTGCGACTTGACGTCGACGCCGTAGCCCGTCAGTTGCGGCTGCGAGTACACCTCGGGGTGCGCTTCCCTCTTGCGCTTGGCCGTCGGCGTCGGCGTCGCGCCGTCCGAGGCCGCAGACGGCGACGGCGACGGGGGCGCGAGCGCCGCGGCCTTGACGCTCATCGGGTTCGAGAGCTTGGACGCTGCCGACGCGAGCGTGCCCTTGAAGGCGGCTGACTGCTTCTCCAAGTAGGAAGACATGGCGACGACTGGTGGGTGACCACGGGCGGCAGCAGCGTCTTGCTGGCGATGATTTCCTTTGTGCGTTCGATGGGCTGGGCGATCGATGAATGGACTCGAGAAGCGGTGCTGGCAGCCGATGAAAGCGGGGGTGGTGAGGTACGGTGTTGCGAGGAGCACAGAGACTTTTGTCGGGAGCTGAAACTGTCGAAACCAATAAGTAGCACCTCTCGAGACGTTGAGGTGGTGCAGGTGTGGCTGGCGCTTGTGGCGGCGGAATATTGCTGTGGCTAGTGCGTTCACCGGCGTATTTACCAAACACGGAGCAATTCACGGTGCACAAACTATGATCTGGATGCACAGGCACAATAGCCTCCAAGTTATGCCCTGATAGTAATTTCCACATGTATCATTGATTAAAACATTGTATCTAATTCGCAACATCTATCTGTAATGCGCCGCCAAACAGTACCTCGACTATCGAAAGAGAAGCGCGGAGGCGGAGCATCAGTTGCGCATGCGCCGTTCTATCAAAACCAGTCGCACAATGCGCGTGTTCGCATCATGCCCAAACATGGCACAGAGACCTCATACCGGTCAACGCTTGAACCATATGCAAACTCCGATTTTGAAACACATTTCTTTGACATGGATCCCGGAGTGATGACGTGCGTGGTTGGCTTTGAGCTGCCCTATCACATCGCCAGCGGGACCACCCTGCTCATCCGAATAAACCCTGGTTGTATTTTAAGCAGACTGCTGCTGTTGTTGTTGGTTCTGAAGGTACTGGTAGCCAACATATCCGAGAATGCCGCCAATGAGAACGATGCCGTAGAGGCCAATGCCCAGGCCGGTGCTGTCGGCGTTGCCATTGTTGGCAGTCTTGGCGGCGGGAGTGGCTCTGGGAGCAGGGTCGCCAGGCTGTAAAGTCTCAAGTCAGAACATGCGCAATGAAAAAAAATGCGCATCATCGTTCGGCTGTCGAAGGGTCGACGAGCGCAATTGTTTGGGGTGCTTACCTGGCGCTTCAGAGTGCCGACGAGGAGCTCGTCAAGACTCTCGCGGGCCTCGTCAGAGTGGCCGACATCCTCGAAAGCCTCAGAGGCATCCTGGCCAGCAACGTCAAGTATAACCTCCTCACCACCACTAGGTAAGACGTAGTCAGCATGGCATGTTTGGTAGCGTCGAGGTTGCGATGGCGTGGTTGCGCCGGGTCGGAAGAATTTCGACTTACGGGTGCTCATCAATAAACTTGGAGCAGTCGTAGACCTTGTCGTGGACTACAAGGAAGCAGTCCTTCTTTGTGTTGTGCTCGGCAACATCCTGAAAACTGAACTCCTTGACTTCGGACATTTTTCTTTTTCTTGCCTCGGTCGACGGTGGTGAACGCTAGGTATAGGGGTGGGTTTAGGTAGAAAAGGGATGGTAATTCGATTGACGTCGGCCGATTCGTGGAAAGGAGTGGTTTCGCAAAGGCGGGAGCCGCAGAAATGGACACGAGTAGAATCTGGGGGAAGAGAAGAAAAGAAGAGGTTGAGATGAAGGAGTGGTCAGATCAGCACGAATAGAACTGGCGTGGTTGCGCTGCGGAGGACGGACTCTGGGAAAAGGGTCTGCCTTTCCCGGGCCAGTTCCTCTGAAGAGGCCGGCTAGCGCACTCGGTGCCCTGCAAGGCCCGCCCGACAATGCGACAGGGGCCCTCGGGAGCCAGCTCTAGAGGGCATTGAGGCCACTGAGGCAGCGTCCCAACAGACTAGGGCGCCATCCACAATTGCAATTAAAAAAACCGAGCGGCGAATGGCCCACATTGTCTTAGCGGGGGTGAGAGGCAGCCAATTGAGATGTCGCAAATGACTGTCTGCTGGCTCCTATTCGTCAACATGCCCGAGACGTTTTGGTGGGAAGGCTCTCGGCTGTCTGTCAGCGCATCACTGAAATGCTTGCACATGCAGAATCAGAACAGAGGAGAGAGCACTGCTGTCAGGCTGCAGCCGCAGTGCTGCAGTGCTTGCAAGTAGCGCGCCCTTTGTCCATTCAGCGCTCCCATGCTTCCCGCGGCGTCCGGCCCATCCGCTGAAGCCAGATTACCATCAATCAGAGATGATTACACCAAGCAGGTCGAGAAACGAACCTCTGCTGATACGCCGAGTCCCAACGATCGACACTATTAGTTACCAATACACTTGGCAATAGGTAGCAGTACGGATAAATCATGCCTGCGCCGATTCTCCTCGTAGAGCCCCGAGAACACCCCACAGCGCCCTTGCTTACCATTCCATCATCACATGTGCTCAACGTGTCCAGTTCTCCAGGCCAAAGGCACTCCCCGCATTCGCATTGCTCCCACAAAAACCGGACGGCACTTCGTTCCCGATTCCGATCACACGGAAGCCAAGCTCGGCAACGATAGTTCCTTACCTTACCGCCTTTATTTGTCAATATGCCTGGTTCCGTCTGTCTTTGTCTTTTTATTTCACCGACTTGACAACCTCTACCACCTTACTACGTACACATGTGTGCTTTGTCACATTACACCATCCTGTCCATCCTTTCATCCTGCTCATGCCCATGCGTTGCCCACCGGCAAATTTCAGTGGAGTGCCCCTCCTGGCAGCCATCAGTGATATAATTACGACCATAACTAATCGATGCATCGACACAAAGCACATACTACCTAGGTCTTGCATTCATCACGTCACTGCAGCACTAGCCTTGGCTCTCGTATGGCATGTCTGCCACAATAATTGGATAGCTCCAGCAATCGACGCTATTTGATTCGAATATGCCATCTTCTGACTTGCACGGCTATGAAATGTACCTCTGACAGAGAGACTATCGCTTCGATGAACCGCCCCCGATATCCTGACCGAGTCTGTAACCGGTGACCTTATCCCACTCAATTTTCTGCCGGGTGACTGGCAGCTGCCTGCGCAGGCCCTTGAACGCACCCTCGCTCAGGCTAACAAAGCCCCTGTTGAGCTCCTCTTGATACTTCTTTTCCGTCGATGAAATGTCCTTTGCGATGCCTGCGCCCGTACCCGATGCAACAGAAAGAGATACTGGCTTCTTGGTTTGCAGGCGGACGTTGCCGTCTTCGTAGTAATGAACGTCCACCTTGATGGTTCCTTCGAGCGAGCCAGACGAAGGGTCGAACGTGTAGACAGATCTCCAACGGCCGTTCCTAATTCCCAACTTGTTAGTCTGTACCAGCGGAAGCGCTGAAGACGGCCATGCTCTACCAAAAGTTATTCGGGCTGTATTTGTTGGCCACAATGATTATGGCAACCTTGGAGTCTGACTCGATCGGGTACACGCCAAAGGCAGCATTCAAAAAGTGTTCCGAAATGTACGTCGCCAGGTTTTTCAATGTCGATTTTCTGTTGCAGACTTTTTTTAGCAACCGTCACAACTTTAATCTTCGAGAACTGCATACGTAAGATCGGCCTGCGCGCCTTCGATGGTATGACTCTGCACAGCGCTAGCTTTCTGCAGAGGTCTAATCAGAATGTATTCATCCTAGAGGGTCTTGGTCGCCGCGAACCTGTGTGGTGTGGTCGAATTCGAAGCTAGACGAGCTCTCGACATCGTAGTATCGACCGTCGCCTAGCCTGTTGTGTTCGCTGACGAGTACCTGTAGGAATTGCGCGGCGGATTAGCAGGGCCCGTCCTTACACACTGTTCGAATTCACCTACAGATTGGCTGCTTCCGGGCAGCTTCACCGTGATCAGCTGCTCCTCGTTGTACTTTTGAAACGCCGGTCCGAGCTGCGAGAGAAGGTTCGGGGACGAGGCAGTAAGGGTCTTGATGTCTGCGGTGCAAAGCATTAGTTGGTCTCGAAAAGTCGAATGAACATCGTAGTACAGAGTGGATGGCATGCGTACCGGCAACGACATCGGCAAGCTGTAGCAAAAGGCGGACGTTAGCTTCCGGAGTTTCGCGCAATCGGTCGCGAGGAGGGGTGGCTGGCGCCTTACCTCGCCCGGAGGGGCCCCCTCGATGAAGGATGCCACAGTCTCGAGCTGCGACATTGTCAAGTATGAATTCTCTCGCCAACGACAAACTGCAGTTTTAACGAAAATCGTGCCAGAGCTTACTTTGTGACCGAAAGACGGAGAGGAGTTGATGGCGTAACCTGTGGAGGCGCGCTGACAAGGGCGGGGCACAGTAGTTACCGGAGCAAAACAAGGCGAGGGGCAAGCTCGGTAGGTAACAAGCACTGATGATTGTCTGTAGGCGCAGAACAGTTCGGAGCTCGAATACTAGGTATGAGTCTGCATAATCTTGACTTGATTTCTTATATGATTTTGCCTGCGCTTCTTCTTTAATTTCCATGCTATGCATGTCTTGTCTTTATAAACTGCCGCCGGAGTCTTGCTAAACAAAAAAAATTACTTTGTCCTCTAATAATCCAACAGGCGCTTGATGTTATCATACACTCCTGCAGATTCGTTAGCTTTATCTTACTGTACTTTCTCGGGTATTCGATCAAAACGTACTTGTGATATCTGGAAGGTGGAATCGCTCAAAGGCCAAAGAGTTGTGGATATCCCAGCCGGCCACGCGGCGGACAGGCGCCTCCAGTCTATTGAAGGTATCGGGGTTTTCTTGGATAGCTGCGGCGACCTCGGAAGCAACACTAGCTGTCGTGTAAGCCTCATGAACGATCATAACTCTTCCAGTCTTCTTAACGCTCTCAAAGATGGTCTCTCTGTCAAATGGATGAATAGTGCGCAAATCAATGAGCTCGATGGATACATCAGGACGCTGAGCCTCCAGCTGGCGGATGGCCTCGATGCAGTAGTAAAGAGGTTGACCGTAAGAGATAACCGTGACATTGCTGCCCTCCTTGAGTATCTCGGCTTTGGAAAGTGGGAGCTCATAGGAGGCGACAGGAACCCGCTCAACGGCGGCGCGATAAAGAATCTTTGGCTCCATAAAGATACACGGGTCGTTGCTGCGAATCGCGGATAGAAGCAGGCCCTTGGCTTGGATAGGGGATCTTGGCATAATGACGCGGACTCCAGGAACGTGGGTGAATAAGCTTTCCGGAGATTGTGAGTGATAGAGAGCACCGTGGCCGACACCACCGCATGGCATGCGAACTGTGAGGCCACCAGCGCCGCGACCGTTGTCACCATCGCGGTATCGCATCTTGGCCGCTTCATTGACAATCTGATCAAAGGCTGGGTAAACGTAATCGGCAAACTGAATCTCGGCAACAGGGCGCATGCCCTCTGCGGCAAGACCAATACCGAAACCCAGAATGCCTTGCTCCGAGAGAGGCGTGTTGAAGACGCGCTCGCTACCATGTGTCTCGGCCAACTTCATTGTGCATCGAAACACACCACCAAAAGCGACATCCTCGCCGAAGACGACCACTGACTCGTCCTCTGCAAGAGCGGTGCCGAGGGCATCGTTGACTGCTTGGAAGAGATTCAGCTTTTTGGTTGCGCCGTTGCGGACCTCGGCAGGAATCTCGATATTTTTTTGCACCACATCAGCACTGTGCGCTAATAATGGAGTAGAGCCATATTCAATGGGCAAGTTGAGCTTGGCGTTTGGAGGATGCGTAGAGTAGCAGCGAGACGCGTGAAGAGGAAGGGCAGCGACAGGTAGACGGGTCGTTTGCAGGGCACTGCGGATTTGACGAGCGACTTGACGCTTCATGGTGGCGGCGACCCTTTCCGCGAAGCTGCGCAAAGACTTTCGAAAGAGCGAGGCGTGATGTAAGTAAAAAAGGTCGCATCCGGCCGCACACGGGCGCTTTTTGTCAACGAAGACGACGAGGCGCATTAGAACTCGGCTTGCTGCGGCCTCTCGCGGGGTTTGACGAAATGGGTCAAGAGCCTGGATTCTGGAGAGCCGGGAAAAGCGGGTCACATCCATCTTTGTGCCGCTTTGTTCTGGGGAAGCAAAAGTGGCTGGTGAAAACTAAAAGAGGCTGGTGCTAGTGTGGCTTGGACAAGATGGTTGCTTGGCCAACAGCGCTGCGCCAAATGGCCAAGGACTATGCCAAACACCGGCAGTGCGGCATGCATCATACGAGGTGGCCCACGTGGAAATTATGGAAGGCCTGGGCAACTACGTGGCTACTCAAGACATTTCTGCGTCTGGCGATGAGCTTAATGTTTTGCACATGGCCTACGACTCTGCTCTTCCCTTTCTCCGGCATTCCAGTGTGTTCAGATCAGCTTAAACTGGTTTAGGGACAATGCCATCGAGGGAGTCACCTCGAGAGGCGCGGCGATCGCGGCCACGAAGCGGAGACCGATCCAGACGACATCAGGAACGCAAAAGAAGATCACACACGAAGCGACCAGGCACAGCCTCGGACGACACTAGAGAAAGCCGTGAAACGAGGGAAACAAGAGAAACACGAGCGTCGCGAAGTACAAAAAGCTCACAAAAGCTCTCCGCTGGCGCTCTCAATCAGTTGGACAGAGAAAATGCCAAACGCAAGAGCCGAAAGCCCGATCGACGGCGCGCTTCACATCACCGTCGCGAAGATGACTACGAATACGAAGCCGAACGAGCATACGAGAAAGAACGAAGGCGGAAAGAGAAAGAGAAAGAAAAAAAGAGGAAGAAAAGAGTAGTTAGCGGAGCTATCATGGAAGAAGGTCGCGCACGAGGGCATCAGCGCGGATGGAGCGACGAAAGCTATGAGAAAGATGAGCTTCTGCCCCAGCCAAAGAAAGGATGGAGCAAAAAGAAGAAATTATGGATAATTGGAGGAATCAGCCTTGTCTTATTGATCGTCATCATTGCCGTCGCTGTGGCGGTAAGCCAGAAGAAGGGAGGAGGCGGAGGCGGAGGTAACGACACTTCATCATCATCGTCGCTGAGCGGCCAAGACCGAAATTCTATACCGGAGAAATGGCGCAACACATATCTCGATCCGTGGACTTGGGACACCACTATCGATTTCAATGTCACTTTTACAGACGAAATGGTGGGCGATCTACCCGTCATGGGCTTGTACTCTAAATGGGATGACTCTGCAAAGGCCAACGACAAGGTCCCGGCCCTGAACAAGCCTTGGGGAAAATACACGGATTTGCCGGCACGTGGCGTCAACTTGGGAGGCTGGCTGTCACTGGAGCCGTGGATCACGCCCTCTTTATTCGACTACCCGCTCAGTATGGGCATCATTGACGAAGCGACACTGGTGACCTACTTGGGCGATAAGGCAGCGTCGACATTGGAAAAACATTATTCGTCTTTTATAACCGAAGACATATTCAAAGCGATTGCGGCCGCTGGACTGGACCATGTGCGCATACCCTTCTCGTACTGGGCCGTCACGACGTACGACGGAGATCCATACTTATTCCGCACCTCCTGGAGATATCTGTTGCGTGGTATCGAATGGGCCCGAAAATACGGCCTGCGCATCAATCTCGATGTTCATGGCCTTCCAGGCAGCCAGAATGGGTGGAATCACAGTGGACGCTGGGGCGCCATTGGCTGGCTCAATGGCACGGATGGCGACACAAATGCCCAGCGATCACTGGATGTTCACGACCGGCTTTCCAAATTCTTCAGCCAAGATCGCTATAAGAATATCATTAGCCACTATGGACTGGCCAATGAACCACGAATGGTGTTGTTGGACGCCTCCAAGGTTATTAGTTGGACAGAGAACGCTTACAAGATGGTACGCAAGAACGGCATCGAAGGCATTGTCGTTTTTGGTGACGGCTTCATGGGCCTCGAAAACTGGCAGGGTCGCATGACGGGCTATGACACCATGGCGCTCGATGTTCATCAATACGTCATCTTCAACGAGAACCAAATTGACTTTTCGCATCAAAAGAAGATTCAGTACGCCTGCGACGGGTGGACTAAGCAGACACAGCAGAGCATGGACACCAGTACTGGCTACGGACCGACGCTTTTTGCAGAGTGGTCGCAGGCAGACACTGACTGCGCAAAGCATCTCACAAACGTTGGATGGGGAAACCGATGGGAGGGCACTCTGGACACTGGAGACGCCAAAACCTCTATCCTAACGCCGAGATGCCCGACCAAGAATAAACAGTGCTCGTGCGCCCAGGCTAATGCGGAGCCCAGCAAGTGGAGCTCTGATTATAAAAAGTTTCTCAAAATGTTTGCGGAGGCGCAGATGCACAGCTTCGAAAAGGGCTGGGGCTGGTGGTATTGGACGTGGAAGACGGAGAGCGCGCCGCAGTGGTCTTACGAGGCCGGGCTTAAGGCCGGTATCCTTCCGCAAAAGGCCTATTCTCGGGACTTTAATTGTGACTCGGACGTGCCAGACTTTGCAAAGGATGGTTTACCAGAGTACTATTAGGCGGATCAATGCTGGTGCAAATTGATAGAATGTGTATGATGGAGGCGCGGTGGCCTGTCAAGAAGTGTACATATGGAGGACAGGAGTCTATTTTGGCAACAAGCGAGCAGTATTATTTGTTTTTGGGCACGCTGTATGCATTTCTTCATTTGGCTAGCGGCGAATCAATGCTGCATATTATATAGACGGTTGGGATGGGATATAGACATAGCACACAGGGAGGGTATATAGTACCTGCATAGCGGAAGACAAATCATGAAATAGCACGTAGAACTATAGTTTTGACTTTTTTGTTTCCATGGAAACAGAATCTTGAACTCCATCATGAGAGAGTATGGAAATTACAAACCACACATTCATAGTCAAAACTGCAGTCGGAAACCATCCGCGACGTGCAGCTGTAGCGCATCAACGCTGGCTTTGGGACGTTATTCTCATGCGTCGTGATGATTGATGTGCTTGCTCCCTCATACATGTCGCAACCTCTTTTCTTTTCAGCTCGCCAATGCCGGCCGGGATTTTTGAATACTTTTTTGGTCATGAACAGAAATGGCAGCATTTTGACTATGCACTTGGCCATTCGCCATGTTCATAATCCCCGAGTGGGTGGCTCTTTTCTTCTTTTGGCCAAGACATTTTCAAGGATGCCTGTTGTCACGGGGGAACGGCTGACACTTTGTTATATCCGATCGTAGTTATCCGAGCTTTGAAACAAGAAGCCAGGATTATTATTCACCGGGTTTGCGGGCGCCATCTCCGATCTGTGCCGGAGATGTGGTGATGCTTAGGTAGTGCTTACCAACAGCGACTTCTCGGGCCGAATGTAAAAAGGCGAGCTAGGCACATCCGTCTCCGTCATTCACAATGTCGTCCGAAAGAGCGAATACTGGGGTGGGCTTATGCAGTAATGTTATTGGTAGAACAAGCCCACCATTTATTGGATGGCAAGCCCGCCATCCTATGACGAAATGGCTACTTCTTGATTTGCACTGGGGCTATCGCCTCGCGCTTACGCTGTAGTGCCGAACCGGATACTTGTCGCCACTATAATTCGGCCCGCATCAAGAACCAGAGCATCATGGGGTCCGGAAATGGGGGAAGAAACTCTTTTTGTGATTTTTTCCCATCGGACTGGTTGAGCTTTTCTATTACGTTTGCCTCGCTTCAATCGGTGTCTCATCGCGACTCGGCTCGTAGAGACAAGGCGACTTGGGCATTACCAACACAATTTTGCAACAACTAGTTTCTGGGGATTAGAAATCTTCAAAGATCTTGTTCGCTCAGATTGGCCCCGGTTCTGCTGACAATCATTTTGTTCTGGGCTACTGACAGTTGAGTCATCCGAGGACATTGAGTGCCAATGGCATCCCGGACATAAATATACGCGTTTGCAACTCTTGGCCAAACACTCATCCCTCAGATTGCTCTTGACTCGACAATCCCAGTGTACATCTACGCCCAAGACACAGATATGGGTGTCGACATTGAAAAACAGCAGCCACCCGTAGTTGACGGCGGCGCCTCCGGACCGGAGCTTCAGCAGCACCACGACGGACTGGGCAATGAGGAGTTGTCGTCAAACAGCGTGTCGCAGACGACACAGGAATCAACAGAGTCCTTGGACCTCATTCGCTCTCAAAATGGCTACGGAGTAGACGAGGAGCAGCCCAAACGCATCGCCCCGTCCTATTCACAAGAAAAGGATCCGTTCGAAGTCGGTTGGGACGACGGCGCAAACGATCCCCTGTGCCCTTGGAGCTTCAACAAAGTCAAGAAATGGGCCATTGTCTCACTTCTTTGCGCGGGAAGCTTTACCGTGTAAGTTTTTCGCCAGGTGACGGACATGACATACTTTTGTGTACTAACACACTTGCGCAGTACCAATATCAGTTCCGGTTACACGTCAACTTACGCGCAGATGGAAGAGGAGTTTGGCAACTCGAGAATTGTCTCTGTTCTCGGCCTGTCCTTGTTTGTGCTTGGCATCGCCTTTGGCCCCATGTTTTTTGGCCCTCTGAGCGAGTTTTACGGTCGCCGTCCAATCTACCTGGTGGCCTGGTCCGTGTTTGTCCTGTTCCTCTTTCCTGGAGCCTTTGGCACCAACATCCAGACTATCCTCGTGTCGCGGTTCTTTGGCGGCTTCTCCGGCAGCGCGTTCCTCGCCGTCTCTGGCGGCACAGTCGGCGATCTGTTTCAGAGGCACGAGCTGCAGGGCCCTATGGTGCTCTTCTCGTTGGCGCCGTTTCTGGGACCGACAGCCGGCCCTCTCATCGGCGGGTTCATCAACTACAATGTCCATTGGAGGTGGACATACTATGTGTTTCTGATCTGGACGGGCGTGCTGCTCTTTGCAATCTTTTTCGTCCCCGAGACGTTTCATCCTATTCTTCTGCGGAACAAGGCCCGTGATCTTCGCAAGCGCACGGGAGACGACCGCTGGCTGGCACCTACGGAGAAGAAACAAAAGTCTGTCATTCGCGCCATCGGCATCTCTCTCCTACGGCCCATGCAGCTACTCATCTTTGAGCCGATGTGTCTGAACCTCTGTCTGTTGTCTGCGATACTGTTGGGCATCTTGTACCTCTTCTTTGGTGCATTTGCGCTCGTGTTTTCCACCAATTACGGCTTCAACCTGTGGCAGGTGGGCATGGCCTTTATACCCATCTGCGTTGGCATGTTCATAGCTACAGTGACGGATCCTCTCTGGCATCGGTACCGCATGGGACTCGTGGCCAAACTCGAGCAGAAGACGGGCATCAAAGGAAAGACTGAACCGGAATTCCGCCTGCCGCCCGCGGTGGTTGGCGCGGTGGTGGCACCAGTGGGTGTATTCATATTTGCGTGGACATCATATCCGCATGTTCACTGGATCGCGCCCATGATTGGTGAAGCAATCTTTGGAGCTGGGTATGTTTCACACCATTCAAACTAGATATCAGACGAAGTGGACTAACTTTTGAGAAGCATTGTTCTTGTTTATACCGGCATCTTCACCTTTCTGGTAGACGCGTATCCTACTTACGCCGCCAGTGCACTAGCTGCCAACGCTTTTGTTCGCTGCTTATTTGCAACTGCTTTTCCGCTATTTGGAAATCAGATGTACCACAAACTCGGGTTCCAATGGGCATCTACGCTTCTAGCCTTTCTATTGCTCGCTATGATGCCTTTTCCTTATATTTTCTTTCGCTACGGCAAACAGATTCGAAAGAAGAGCCGATACGCTACAAGTGCGTAGAAAAGTTGTTATGTTTTTTTTTTTTGGTTCTTTTCACGCTTGTTTGTATTCAGTAGTCTTCATCTTGCATGGCGAGTTTCACATGTGGCATAATTCAACACCATAGAGCATAGAACAAGATGGATAGATTTAAGAAAATGAAGTGGGGCAGCCTGGCGGCTGACAGTTTTGTACGGCTCTTCGGCCATTGTCTGAAGGTTATGAATTCGATTGATTAGCAGATTATAGCCCGCTAGACCTGAGTGCATGTAGCTAGTGAGCTGTAAATCCCAGATTTCTTTTGCGAAACAGCCTAAAATTCTATATAAAGGGAAGATAATTACTCAGTATGTACTTAGCGGCAGAAGCTCCGTATGTTCTTCTTTCGATCCAAACAATGGACGAGTGAAGTTTGGTAGATCGCGAACCACTAGCCCATGGTGCAACTCCTCACTCTGGGATTCTGCGTCCCCACAGGCACGCTGTACTTCTATCACGACAAATGACGAATTCGCGAAAAAGGTGTCAACCTCTGAGATAC
>JARJPL010000292.1:0-62574 GCA_030782805.1 Aschersonia sp. MBC 622 | reverse complement strand
CCCCCCCCCCCCCAAGCGTACCATGTTAAGAGTGATGAGTGCATAGAGCTTAATAAGACCGTGAAAGTAGCCAAAGACGATGGAGAGGGGAAGGTAGGCAATGTCGGCCGGGTTGCGGCGGAACAGGCCCATGAGCTTGACGACCTTGGTAAAGGCAAACATGAAGATGAACTGGGCCCAAAAGGCATAGAGGCGACTGCCAAGATGCCATTCAGCTGTGGCCCACCAGCAAGCGGCCAGCAAAAGCGGGTCGATGGCAAAGGCGAGGGAAGTAAAGGTTGCAAAGTGCAGGGCGTAAGTGCACCATGGCTGCTGGCTGCATGATTGGGGAAAAAAAAACTTGTGTGTTAGCGGCATGCAAGTTGCTGGAGTCGGGATCGACAAGTGTGTGTTGTGTCAACTTGTGTGTGGTTTGTATTGCAACTTACACCCAAACGTGCCTCTCACGGACGAGACTGGTCCAGTTGCTGCGCCAGTTGCTGCGCGCCCAGCGGGTGCACTGGTAGAGAAACTTGGGACCGTTTTCCAGCGTCGTTTCGAGCTCGCATTCGCGCTCATACTGGATCCACGTCTTCCACTGGTGGCTGACGAGCCATCGGGTGACAAAGTTGTCGTCGTCAGCGTTGAGAATCCACTTTCGCCATTTCTCATTCTTAAAGCCGTGCAGAAAGTCGTGGCTCTGCAGAATCTCCGAACGGTACGCGCCAGTCCGACCCGACATGCAAGAAGTGCCGCCATCCATGTTGTGCGTGGCCGAAATTTCAAAGTTGCGCCGTTCAATGTAGGCGGCGCCGAGCCAGTTCCACATGCGATCAGACAAGGGCGCATCCCACTCGCGGCGAACGCGCTGGTTAGTGCCGACACCACCCATCTTGGGATCCTCAAAAGGTGCGAGGATCCAGGGCATGAGCGTCGACGGCCAGGTGACATCGTCATCGGCCATGATGGTAATGGGCGTTCTGACGTGGGGTAGCGCCTCGCACACCTGCAGACGCTTGTTGGCGATGGGGGTATCAAAGACACGAATGCAAGGGTATCCCAGTGTCTCAACCAGCTTATCCAGAGCCTTTCTCTTGTCGTGGGTAGTCACCAGGATAAGTTCAGCCGGCTTGCAAGCGAGAATGCTCTGAAGCGAAGGGCGAAGATCCTCAAACACATTATGAATGGTTGGAATAACAACGGTGACATCCTCGTTAGTAAAGGTTGGCTTGGCTGCGATGGGTTTGGATTTGTACATCCAGTGGCTGACGCAGTGAACAAAGAGGCGAAGGTAGCGATGGAGCCTAAATATTGCTGTGTAAGTCGGCAACGGCAAGCACAAGGAGCGGGCCATTCAACTTTACCAGAGAAGCCAAAAAACAACAGACCAAAATGTGGCAGAGTGCCAAAAGTCAGTTGACAGCCAGGACCATATCGGAAAGGTGAAGAATGGCCTGATTAAATGATCGATGTCGAGTTGCAATTGCTCCATGGTGGCGTGGAGCCTCGTGTCTGAGTAGCAAGGCTAGCTAGCAATGTAGGGCGATGGTGGGAGCAGCATGCGCTGTCAGGTCGTGGCAGCAAGAGTAAAGAGACGACTTCAATGGCTTTGCAAAGAGCAAAATAAGGCTGTAGGAATCTCTGAGATTATATACCCAGCCGAAAAAAGAAGATTGCAAAAGTGTTTGTTGTTGTTGCAGAGCCAATAAGCGAGCCTGGCAGGGATTTATTAGGATAGCAAACGGCAGGGCGATGTGAGGAGTCGTAGCGGGTTAAGCGACTGGACCAAGCCAATGCGAGATGATGATGATGTTTAAATAGTCTCTGGGACTCTCTGATGAATCAGACGCGATTATTTCAGTCAGACAGAGTGCAGAAGGCAAACGAAGGTAGTTATTGACGCCTTTTGAGGAACAAGAGAGCGAGCGTGCAGAGCGAGAGACGGCCGTGACCGGGGAGGGGGAGGGTTTGCTTGACAAGGGAACAAGAGGCGGCAAGGGCTAGATTATCGCTGAAAGGAGCAGAAACATGTCGTGAATCACACCAAACCAATTGAAATGGCGAGAAAGAGGGATGATGTGGGAAGAGGAACAGGTAAACGGGTCAAAAGGACACGGCGGGATGAGCATCACGTCTGGAGGGCAATGGGATATATAGCTTGACAGCAGCTTGGCGGTTGAGAGGCAAGTTTTGAACACCTTGGGGTGTGTGCATGTGTGACCAGACCAGGCAGGTAAAGCGTGCCGATAGTAAACAAGAAAGACTGGGCTTCGAGTACAAGCCATAATTTAGGTCCATAACAGCCATGCATGAAGATGGGGAGAGAGAGGGTCTATTTAGTTTTGGACAAGTGCATGTGTACAATGTCACCTCTGGAGGAGCAGTGGATGGATGCATCGCAGAGGGCAGAGATGGACCTAGGCGGCTTTTTGGGGGGAGGGGGGTGGGTTCATTTTTCAAGCTCGCACGATGCCGGTTACGTGCGTACAAAGGCAGCTAAGGTAGGTACTACTACCCAGGTAAGAGGTAGTAGTGACCAAATTACCCAGCTTAACCTGGGTGCTTTGTTTTTGAATTCCCGTTTTTTGTTCTTATTTCATTCTTGTCCATTGCAATTGGACGAGGCTAGTACTTTGCGCGCACCTGCCACTTGCCAACGGATAACTAGCCGTCTAGCGTGCCAAATTATTACCTTGCCAGCGCTAAACAGAGTTGGTTTGTTGTAGACGGGAGCGGGCAGTGGGAGTACCCGGCCTGTACAACCTGTCACCTACCTTACCTACCTTACGGATAACGCTTGTGCTTCTTGTTGGATGAGACAGCTCGTAGGCAATAATGCAGATATTCTGACGACAGGTTTGCGTGTATTGACGCCGGCATACATATCTATATCATGATGTATCGCAATAAATACTCTTTTTTCGACGTGTACCTTGATGCGTACATACGTACGACGATGCTGCGCCCATGTCACAGCCAACGTACCTACCTACCTACATGTTGACATCCGAGTCAATGTCCAGCACAGAATCACGTCAAGGCAACGCTACTCTGCGAATTTACAGGTGGTGTTGCGTCGGCCAACCATCAAGACCCAGGTACAGGTAATCACCTGCAGACGCCATCTGCAGGCGCTTACAGTGGGCTCCAGCCACTGACAGCCACTGACAGCCACTGACAGCCACTAAAAGGTGGAGTATCCCAGTGAGCCAAGGTCCCTCAGGCGGGCCTCTAAAAGCCTCCGAAGCCTCCAAAGCCTTCAAAGCCACCAAAGCCACCAAAGCTCCCCCATCAGCATTCAACTTTGTCGTTTTAGGGTGATTTTAGCTGCCTACAAGTCCACTAAAACGACGGAGCACAGCGGGCTCGAGGGTATCCGTACCCTTCATGTACAGTACTCGTCAGTTCAAGCCATCAACCGACAACCGTCCCTCCATCAACACTGCCACTCCACCATTCCTCCCCCTCGTGAGGGCTTCACTGCTGTCTCTACATCTACACCTCTCCATCTCGACGCTGATTTACCGACTAACAAATCCAATCATCTCTCTACCCACGGCTCACTTTTTATCCACCACCATCGTATCTTCTCGCTCAGGCTTTGCCTGCCCGCCTCTCTTGTCTTGCCTGCACTCTGCGTTTGCAAGCCCACAGACACTGCGACTCCCCGTCCCCCATCTAATATCAGTACGCATCCTTGCTGGGTTTGCCATGATACGGATACTCCAGACCACACTCTCGACTTCTCCTCATCCCCAAGCATCCCACTCAACAACTCTTGGCACGCCTGGCACCCTTGCATTCTCGATGGACCAGGATTGCTAGCGGGCGCGGGGGGCCACTCAAGGCCAGTTCTCCAAACAGCTTCCTCAATGCTAGCTAGCAATCTGCCACTGCCTTCGAGCTATCCTGGTTGGCTTCCAACACCTTGGGCCTCTCAATTGCTTGCCATCTCGGCCTCGCAAGTGGCTCTGCCCAATCGTCCTCTTTACAGGTTCGGGCGCCTACCCGAATCAAATCGCTCCATCACTTTTCGCCGCCCAATCACTGCTCCATGTTGCCTCTCCAGCCATATCACGCGATGCCGGACAATTTCACCTCGGGGGATCGGCGTCCGACCAGCATGGTCCTGCCGGTTGCCGTCAGCAGCAGCAGCAAAAAAAAAAAATAAGCAGGCAAGTAGGGTCCAGCCTTCAGCTGTCCTCATCCTCGACTTTGCCTCGCCCCTCTTGGCCCGCAGACATCCTTGGCTCTTGGTTCTTGTGTGACGACTGCTACTCTTGCGCCTGCGCCTGCGCCTACTTCACGCACTCCTTCGTCATACACTGCTACTGACTGCTATTGTCTCTTGTCTTACAGTTTGGCCTTGACTGTTTTTCTGCAATCTTCGGCTCAATGCAGTTGCTGAGCTGCTTGATTCTTTCACAGCTGTCTCTCGGCAAGTCTTGCCACGCGCCACGTCACGCTAATAATAGCTGGTAGTGACTGCTGCATGTCTCGCTAACCCTCCCCGATGACGAGCCATCCCCGGTCTCACGCGAGCCTCAACGGCATTCGCTTACACTGAATCGTCCTAGATAATCAGACCTAACGACAGACCTTGCGTATTCAGTCCTTATCCTTGGAGGCACTATTGCTGCGAGCTTCTTGCACATTAGCTCATTTCAATGCTTGCATCTCTGCACCATAGGCGAGTGCACTCCACTGTATATCACAATTCCACGGTTTCCTTGACCGGCTCCAGTGCATTCCTTCTTAGCCCGCCGTATGCCAATTAGTCGAGTCCGAAGAAACCTATTTCCAATCGGGCTTTACGATGGACGAGAAAGGTGCCACACAATTCGACTCCAGTGGGCGTCGAATTGTTCAGAACTTCTCCATCCGCCTACACGATCCGCTAGGCTCCCATTCCTACTTAGCAGCTTAGCAACTACTACACAGTCAGAGTCTGCTGACCCTTGGCTGTTACTGTCCAGCATGAGCCCTCTGAGAACACGAGCAGACTCACAATTTTCCGGTCTCGGATACACCAGAGCCGCATCCTTCTGGTCTCTGTGGCCTGTCATCACTGATCAGTGGGGTCATCGTGCTGGCTGGCAAAGCAGCAAAGTACCAATTGCTCTTGGTGAGGACGGGCCGTAGCGGCGCTAGCATAATGCGCCGTCGACCGAAGGTGTCTGATTACGGAGTTTTGCTACCAGATACCGCAGTGGAGCTCTCAATGGCTTTGTTCGCCACACATCAGACTGCCGCCCACTCCAGAGCTTGCATGTTGGGGCATCTGGAGACTGGCTCGTTGTGTTGTCAATACTCCATTATGGCTGCAGTGTGATCCCTCCCAAGATCCATGTCCCTGGTTATATTTGTGAGCAAAGTTGAGCCAATTGACTGCGATACAGATGCACACCAGTCACAAAAGCGACTTGTCGCAATGCCCTCGGTCAAGAGTAGCTCGCCTCGGTTGCAAAGCTGGCGTTTCTCGTTGGCGCTAGCCTTGCATGCATTGTTCCACAGCCTTGAGCCACGGAAACCTTTGGCATGTGGAGATTGCTCTTCGTGCAGGGGTTGATCACCTCGTTCAAGTTGGCCAAATGGCTTGTGTTGGACCTTTGTTATGAACTCTTGCTTCTTGTGCTTGGCTACCTTAATTATTAGTTACTGGGCCTCGCGTGTTGCCGCTGGTCTTTGTCTTGAGGCAGGTGGAGAGCCCCACCATGGCTATCTAACTCTGAAAAGTCAGAGGACTTTTGAACGAGATGGGCCGCGTCTTTGCTTGACAAGCAGAATTCGTAGGCGTTTATTTTCATGTTTACCTACTCCAATTGGCGATGGCTAGCCAAGACAAGGACCCGTTCGGCTGTGCTATCTGACAAGTAAGTATCTCCACAACAATATCACTCACAGTACGATGCATTCTTACTGTACCGGCTTCCCGATTTACTCGGAGTGTGTCATCAATTATGTTTCGAAGCTTCCCCGATGACAAGTCTTCAGCATTAAACGGGCTACATTTTCTTCAAAAACAAGAATTCGATGTGTTGGGCTCGAATCAATCACAGCGTCACATTCACGTGCTAGCGAGGTTACCTTGGTGTTTGTCTCGGCCGGCTAGTTGTCTGGCATCTGGGCGATACAGTGCTCTAATAAAGTTGAGGATGCACTGCTGACGGGCAGGTCTTGCAAAAATACTCGATCGCAGGTTATGCACGTCGCAAATTGGCCCGGTTGCTGTGCCATGTTTCTTATCTGCCTTCTCTTTCTAGAATTGATCAGGGGTTGTTACACTAACTCGTACGTAGCGCAACAGATGCCAACACATGTGTCCGACGAACAACCTGGTAATTGCTACCCCCTTGATCAATTGACTTGTCTTGTTGTTTCCAGTGGCTGGATGTCAAGGCGTCTTGCATCACGGCTCAAATCCCGAGACTCCTGACGGCGGTAGGGTAAGTGACACAATGACACACAAGATGACAAGTTAAGAAAATACCTAGCATGCTGGCAATATGGAGACAAGCATTTTTTGGGGTTGCACAAGTTTTTGCCTGCACGGACAGTGGATCAAGATCCCTCCCGATTTAACACTCTGGCAAACGTCCAACAAAAGTTTTGTTCCAACACACGCCACATTAGAAAAATACGCACCTGTTATTCAGGGATATCACAAACATGGTTCGATTGACAGCCGTTTTGCTATTGTGGGCTGACTTTCCGACGCCGCTGCACTTTTTTTTTCCTTGTGGATATACATGGCCAAGATGGATCCTCAACAGGCGAGAGCAGCCCATCTGTCGCTGCAAACGAGAGGCGACGGCGGACTCTCTCATGTGATATGCTGTCAAGGGGATCCATGCATGCTTCATGCGGAGAATAGCGCCATCTTTAGGCCTTTGCGCTGAATCTACAGAGCCCCCCTGAGAGCGTTGGCTGTTGATTCCGCCCCGTATGCTCCGATGCTACCTACCCTTTTCTTCGATTTCCTTTGCCTTGCAAGGCAAACGGACGGGCCTTTGTGCCGGACTGACAGCATGCATATTAATAGTTACTGATATCGGAGAGGATCTCTGGCAACAGAGACGACCCCTGCAACAGGAATGGCCAATTATTCGAAAATCTTTCCAATATCATTTCCTCCGCTATATGAGGGAATCATTGGTAATACATGCGGCGGGAGAGGTTGCCTGGCCGAGAGACAGGCGCGCAGTCGTACAAGTTTCGCAATTGGGCAAGGCACATGGCAAGACAAAATTTAGCGGCGCTTAGCTGCAACTTCCATGGTTTGACAGCTTATCATTCACCATGTCACAGAATCGTGGCACTAAGCAAAATGTGTTCGACACGAGCCCCTTGCGAGGTAAGGGACCGCGGTTCGCGCCCGCTAACCGACGCGCAAAAGCCGATGCATCATACCCATTGACATCAAGCCACCCCTCGCCGCACCGATCATGGATGTGTTACCACGGGCAGAAGCTTCTCGAATTTCTGATCCGGGTGCTCTTACGCGGCACCGGGTGTGACAGCCGAAGCTACGCTCTGGACTTTGATTCCCCGGCCCTGCGCCCTCAGCTGCATGTCAACGGCTAGCAGTCGGCAGGTTACATTTGAAGGAGGAGTGCGAAGGGAACTTGCTGGAGAAGTGCTGCCACAAAAAAACGCCTTGAAAGAAGAATGTTTTTCACTTTAAGACATTGCAATTGTAGTACAGGCCTTGACAGTGTTGTGATCGGGCGGCCAACGATGGGGACACCTTCCATGTCTCTTCCTTTGACACTCTAGAAGACACTGCGAAGGAAAAATGTCTTTCATGCCAAGTGAGAATGTCTTGTATCGATTTCGGACTCGGGCAATTGTGGGAATGTTTTGAAAGAAAACTGATCCCGGTCCTACAAAGGTTTTGGGTGAGGAGACTTGGTCACTCAAAAAATGTGCCGGTGCGACACTACAGAGTGCGTAGCAAACCAGAAAACAGTATTAAAGAGGAATCTTTGAATTAGTGGTGCAAATATACGTGTCAAAGTCAACGTTGATTTGAGGCGAGTTTCTAAATTGTGTCCTTGCCCAATGTCACAGCACGAAGTCGATGCGAAAGAGCAACAAGGCAGCTAGGAAGTAGACAAGCAATAGCTAACAGTTGTACCAAAGCTTTATCAAACTCTTCTCTATCAATTTTCATTAATTCTTCGAGTGGTTCTATTTCATCTAATTTTTTACATCAATCGAACCTTTGTGTATAGCAGCTCATGCTGGCAACCCTCTGGGACACATCCCATCAACCCACAACAGGTGGCATCAGCCAACATCTCTCTAATCTTGCAAATGCTTTTTTTAAAAAAAGGGCAAACAATTTGCGCTCCACCCACGGCGTCTCGCCCGCATGATGCCCGTCCCTCAGCACAATCACCAAATCAAAAGTCCTTGTCCGCCTCAATCAGCTTGTGCGCCAGCCGCAGCGTCGACGCCGGGTCGACATAATTGTCCAGGCCCGCCGACGCAGAGCATCAGCGCGCCGCCCGAGCTTGTGCGCGTGCGTGACGTTGGAGCACCGGTCGTAGCTCTCGTCGACGGGGATAGCCCATGAACATTTCACTCCACAGTAGTAAGGCGCCCAGGCGGGTTTATCGTGGGACCCGGCCGCGCGGGCGGACGGCGGGCCTTGTAAAAGTCGGCGTGGTGGAGCACGGCGGCGGCGGCGGCGGCGGCGGTTTTGGCCTGCCGGCAGAGTAGCCCGTAGCAGCCTACACGCGACAAGTTCATAAACGGACGTGTGTTTTGGCGACGGGCGCCTATCCAGGCAGTTCGATCGGGAAACCCGGCGTCTTTGATTGTTTTTGTAGCAAATGTTGTGAAACGTCTTTTGATCGCCCAGTTTGTACCCATTCCGTCGGAGCGGACGACGATGAAGCCCTTGTTTGCCAAGGTTCGCAGTTCGGTGGAGGGCCGAAATGCCTTGGGCGTGTAAGAGTCCTGTGGCCGGGCATATATGTACTCTACTACGGGATAGCTCTTTGTCTCATCAAGATTGCTTGGGTAGACCAATGTGCCGTAGATCTGGGTCTGCTGCTCCTTCTGCAAGGATACTACTTCTTGCCAGTTTCTGCATCTCGAACGGCCGACCTCGGCAAATAATCGACTCTTGACCAGGTGTCAATCAAGAATCGGCGATTCGGCCCCCATTGCCAAGTATGCGACCCGTCGCCTTTTGTAATCACTTGTAGCATAGAGCCATCGAAATTGACGGAGACGAGATGTGCATAGTAGGGGTCTTGGTCTGGCATGATACCCAATACGCGAACCCACAGCTTTCGTTTCTTCACATCAACATGGTCAATGGAGTGGACATTCCATTCGCCCTTTGTAATCTGGCACTCTAGTTTCCCATCAGTCAGATCATATAGATAGATGTGGTTCCAATTGTCCCTTTCGCTGGCCCGCAGAAACTCATTTGTTCTGAGCAGAAGCTTGAAATATGTCTTCTGGTGATGGTCAACAAAGGTGTTACTCTTTTCTTCAGCTAGGACCTTGACAGCTCCGTTTCGGTTAATCTCCAACAGGCGCAAATGTTGATGGCCGCGCTCGTTGAAGATAAAGTAGTACTTTTGGCCATGGCTCGACCTCGACCAGCCAATGCTAGTGATTGCATACGGGTTGGCAAATAGAGAATTGTCAACAAATATCTCATCTCCGGTAGCGAGGTCAAAAAGACAAGACCGTTGCACTTCAACGTCATCTCCAGCCCGGAGATACTCTTCGGTCACGAGCTTTGGCCGAAATTGATCCTGCGGCATCACGTCAATCAGATACAGCGATGCCTTGGACGCTGGCTTGCGTTGCATTGCAATCGCAAATTGCCCATCTGGAGATGAGTAGACGTCTTTGAACTCATTGTCACTAATCCATGGAAAGACACTTGGCTCTCGGAGCCGTCAGGCTTCCGTACCCAGACGTTGCCTTTGCGCAGAAACGGTTCAAAGCGAGAACCGGGATCTTGTCTGGAGACTTCATCTAGGTCGTTTTCTATCAGAGGATCCGACTGCCAGGAGAGAGATGAATCCAGAGGAGAATCTTTAATCACGGCTGTGCAACGACGGCTTTTTAACTGAAACGCCACCGAGCTTTTCGTTGCAGACTCTTGGAGCTCCAAGCGCCAGTAGTGATAGAGCCAAGAGTTCACCACGCGGCTTCGATCACTCTGCAATGAACCGCAGAAGCGAGCATCACCGTCGTGGTTGATGCACTTGAAATCAATTCGCTTGGTAGTCTGATTGACAGCGTCACCGCAGCCGACTCGCGCGACCAAGGGGAGGCCATTTCCTGGCAACCCCGGTCAAAGCGACCCTCATGAAAAGTCCCCTTTCCACTCTATCAAAGTGCCATCTTGGGAAAACTTCCAGACTTTATGCTGATATTTGAAGCAAGCACACTCGGCGCTCTTGTCTATATCGATCCACGAAAAAAAAAGGCAATGCGTCGTGTTGCACAAGCTGTCCATCCCGGCTCAGCTTGGAGGCGAGTTTGTCGTGATCAAAGGCCAAGGAGCGGTGGCCTTTTTTCCACAATCGACGAGAAAGAACATGAACTTGTCGTCGGAAACCTCATGTCTATACCAAAAGACGCTCGTCGAGCCCGGAAGCCATTGTGGAATTATCAGAGCGCTACGAACGCAGGCTTCCTCGAAAGTGGTAATACACTTACTTGTCCGACTCCATAGCGCAAGGGTTATTGAAGATGTACTTGGATATTTCGAAACTACAAGATAATATGAAAGAATTAAAGTGATTTCGGCTGGAACCCCATGATTTGGTCACGCGAAGAGTTGTTTCTTCTACAGCGGAGCGGGGTCAATGAGGATGAGCGTGGTACACCAAAAAAGATCTCGTAATAGTCACTGGGAGGCTATAATGGAAGCTGATATTAAGGTGTTACGTTTGATGACACTCAAAGTAGTGGCCTGCTTGCGGGCGCACTTGTTTACTTTTAAAAGTATAGAGTAAGGCTAGAATCCATCTCCAGAAAGGGTGTTTTCTTTCAGTGGTTTTCAGTAGGGGAAGTTGAAGCGATCAATAAGCTTTAGATAGCTTACCAGAGATGGTAGCCATACGATATTTGACCATCTATCTAGGAAAACCATTTGCTGCTAACATGCTCTTACAATTACACAGCTCCCAATTTACATCCACTAAGAATGCGCGGCTATTATACGGAGTAATGTAGCTGTTGCGCGCGTGTTCGTTCTCTACCCGCATTTGTTTTCTGCGGGTAAATCCCTCCAGAAAGAGACGTGGCGTCAAAGAATTCGTTGGAAATGCTTCATCAACAGGATACCGTTGTCGCGTTTTGAGCCATGCCTCACGTAGACGAGGTGAACTATCCTCAATGCTTACATCACAATGGGGAGCGAAAGCTTTTCTTGCCGTATATGTCACTGGGTGTATGATAGTGTTGCTACAATACAAGGTGACGACCCTTAGATACCGGGCCCGATAGGCCGGCCTGGGCACCAGTGCTCTCCATCGCCAGATCGGCGCAATAGAAGGTTCGGCTTTAGAAAGGCCAATTTGAACTCTTCTACACCTTCTTAGCCTTGTTTGGGCCAGTAGTATTCTTCGTTGCTGGCGCGATCATGTCGCTATAAGCGCCGTCGGCATTGTCGGTAGGGCTTCCCGAGTGAGCTTGCGCCAGAGGTACCGCCAGACACGATTCGTTTCGAGTACGGTTGCGAGCGGGCTTTTTTTTCTTTCTGGAGCATAGACACAGAATTTAGCCTTACGCCAGCAAGTCTTTTTCTTTTTTCACGTGCAAGGTACGTTAAGTAAGTAAGGGCGGCGATTAAAGCTTAAATGACATTTGGCGCATTTTGCTGTTGATTCAGTACGAGTTTAGTGGCTTCGTTATACCAAATAGAGAGTGTGATACAACTCAAAGGTGCTCTTGTAACGAAAAGCCAGCAGGAAAGTCGTAGCGGCCGTGTTGCGCGGTGTGATATGTGAACACTTCTACGTAGCTAGGGGTTGATTGATGATACGCCGGGCAACTATCTCATCTAAGTTTTCTTCTGGGATTCAAGAAGGATACACAACTAGCTGCTTCGTCTATTACGCCGGGCATTTCGATCAGGGTAAACGCAATTGGCTTCCACGGCTTGATTCGAACAATGTTGTCGTCATCCTCGTCATCTCCGTTCGTCGCCATTGTGTTTTCCGGCGTCTGCTTTTATATGGTAATTGTTGCCTTTATTCCTGCGCTCGCCATCGAAAGTCTTGGACTTGAAGCCACAAGACAAGCTCCCCAGCACACGTCGGCTGCCGTGAGGGGTCGGCTTGCGCGGGTCCTAGCAGATGCTGGCAAAGTGCATTGGGTAGCTGTCGGGCCCAATGGTGAAGTAGACAACTCGACCCGGAAACGCGCATCGGTGCCGTCACGGCTGCCGACATCGTTTTGCTTGATCGGGCACTTATTCATGTAAAAATGCAATATGAAGGAGGGCTGTGAAGGGCGCATCTCTTAACTCTGGATGCCGGAGACTCGGTCATGATGGCTACATTGTGCTGTCTCCCTATTGCTGCCGTAGCAGTAACGCCACAGTTGGCTGGGGAACACAGAAGCGTGCAGAGTGGTGAGGGTGGAAATTCTGTCTTGACAGAGCGTTGTTTGTGTGTTTTCTTGTATGTAATTGGGTTCGAAGCGGTCGTCTTCTCAGGACAACACATATGGCACCTTTTACACCCTTTACATACTTTAACAGGAAAGTGTCAAATCACCTTTTATTTCCCTCAAGTCTCAAGATGACAGGAGGTATTGAAGCGCATAGCAGCGCATAGCAGCGCCCATTCATAACTTTTTGTCCTTGATATGCAGTCAATGATGAAAAACTGGGGTATGCAAGGTAAACAGCGGCTCCTCGGGAGCCGCATTGATAAATACATTACTGGTTCCGTGAACGAATGGGGAATCTACAAGCTACCCCATATCAGTTACGTCAGCAGGAGGCCCCCCTAGAATCGAGTTTTAGAAACTATTACCATAGCCGAGGAAAAAAGGGAGAGGTAAAGAGGGTTATGATGAGCAGCTCAAGGTCTACAAAGAGATGATTCGAGCACGCCTATTGATGCTGGATTCACACGAAATTGGTCATGGGCGGACCAAAGCTGGTTCGTTGGCTCGCTGCAGATTGTGCTGTCGCATGCATCGAGCAGCCAAGGCCAAGGCGAGTCAACGCGACGCTAGCACAGGACCAGGAGGTTTTCGTGCGACCAGTGTGACCAATGGTAGGTGGGCAACAAAGGTTCGCTTAGGTTCTTGTCCTGAATTGGGCGTCACCGACGAATGACTTTTTCATTTTTCCATCATTGGATTGGTCGACGTCCCTTTTTTGCGATGGATCGGGAAACTTCCTGAAGAACGGAGTAGGAAAAAGCCTCCAATGCGTACTCACGTCAACCGGCAACTAAGTTTCTTTTCTCTGTACGAAGCGGGTAAAACGGCGCACGTGGTGTGGCCTGAGACGAGCTACGGACTCGGTCTTGGGCATTTCCGGATGAGAAAGGGACTGGGAGAACTCGAGTGTAAATGTTGGGTATTGGCAGCGTGGCCAAGATGGAGTGCCAAGCAGTGAAGCACAGACATGGAGACGCCTGGTTGGCGCCACGAGCCATTTGCCATTCCAGCTGGTGCGCTGGCACAGCCTGGCAGACAGCGATTGTGGGGTTAGTTTTCCCAGGCGAAAGCAAGCTGTAAAAATTGTGTGTCGTCATGACGCGTGTTGTGATGGATTGCGCCGTTTCACTGTTTGTGTTGAAGGGTAGTATGCTTGCGCTGCTGATTCGCATTGTCCAAGCCAAACATACAGTGGTTGAGCGCCTTGCCTAGAGGTTTCAAGAGCGGCATTTTTGGCCATTTCTTTCCCTTTGTCCATTCTCGCGCACACATCAAAAGAGATGTGACTTGCGCAGGCAAGAGGGGCAGACATTTTCCGCGCATATCACTGAGGGGTGAGTAACCGGGCGTTCCGAAGCGGATCGTCATGATGGATGCAGGGGTGGGTTGAGGCCAAGACCGGTTGGCAGTCCGGAGCTGAGCACCTACAATACAACGCGCTATTATGCAGGACCGACTAAACAACTGCTGCTGCTGTTATTTTGGCACCCATCTCACAGCATCTAGGAGCTGCTGACGGCGCATGCATGCTGCAGGCTGTGCTCGCAGTCGCTTGGCCTGTAAGTGTGTGCGTGTGTGTGTGCGTGTGTGTGGGCGTCGTCGCCGCGGCACACGGAGACGCCTTTTGTGGCTGTGGGCGGGATGCCGCAAGCAGAAATGGCCCGATAGGCAACTTGGTCTTGTTCGAGGTGGACGAGGCGGACGAGGCTTTGCAAGTTTCAGCTTGGCACTGTCGAGAGGAGCAGGACAGACGAGCAAGACGAGTTCTGTGTGGTCAGAGTAAAAGGCTAGATGGGAAGGAGGGTGGGGGGTCCAACATACTTGGTAGTCATTAGTGCGGTGGCGCCGGGCGTCACCAGCTATAGAAGTACCTCTGATTGACGATGCTGATATTAATCGAGACGTAGGAGGCATCGACAAGATGGCGGGACGAGTACATGTTGGGCCTATGATGGGTATGTACGTAGACTTGTTCAGATGACGGGCAGACAGACAGCGGAGACAGCGAAGCGGCGAGAATATAGCGAGGTGGGAGCAAGACAGCGTTTGCGTGTCGCGTAGATGATTGCATCTTGACGTTGAACCAGAGTCATGATCTGTGCGTGTGGTTGATGATGCTGGCGTTGTGCAGGAGAAGCGGGGGATGGCAGACGCTGGTGGCTGTACTAGGGTGACGCATCAACCGTGGCACAGAGCGGGGAGCCTCGATGGCAGCGTGACCAGTGATGTGATGCAACTATCAAGAAGAAGATAAGGGAACAGAGGCATATGTAGAGGAACCGATGGAGTAGTTGGACAAGACGAGGTTTTTGGATAACTATCAGTAGTTACTGTTGGCGCAGGCGGGCTGTGTGTGGCCTGAGGCTGAGCATCGACTACTTGTAATTTCAGCTAGCGACACGCCGACAGCCATGCTTACTATGATCGTTTATTAATAGACACGACGATAAATCACTCTTTAATTGACGCGAACTTTCTTGTCGCGTCGGCCTTTTTGGCGACCAGTGAGCAGCAGTCTGAAAATCCGTCCAGTGCTGTCCAATTTCCATAACCCCCTTGTCGCCGTCCCCGGCCAGCATCCCACTATTCATCTCGCGGTGACGCAGGACCCCAGCATCATCTGTTCATTTTCTGATAGGGCCGCCGTTCGCTAATTTGATTATTATTGCTTCTTTCAAGACTTTCATCTCCGCCTTTTCGTTCTCCCTCTTAATCTCACTTGCAGAGTTTGTACGTGGTATGTATCATCCAGTACTACGCTAGACAGACAAGAGCGCCACGGACATTGTCACAGCCACTAGTAGGACTTTGTAGACGGCCAAGCCCGGGTGTAGTTGCAAGTGTTTTTATTCGGCCAAGAAGATTCGTATGCAGAGTGGCTCAAGGCAGAGAGGTGCAGGAGCTGTTGTTATTTAGCCGGTTTGCCGGATTGTAGGGGACCCGAGTTCTCTGGGCATGTACCATATCGGGTCTGGTGTCCGGACTATCCGGCATGTCTTGGATGAGGAACCATCTGAACAGGCTTCCTGTAATCCGTACCAGGAAAATGTTCCAAGGCAAATGAGCAAATGGCACCCTGGAAAGCGGCATTTCTGGTATTTTGCATGGGCTGGTGAAAAAATGCTGCTGTATTTTAGCGTGTGTATATCCACTGTAGCTGGTGAAATGCAAATTTATAGCGCCATCTTTGACCAAAAAAGCAGACCCTTAGCGTGCCTAGCACGCCTGGGTGGGTACGTGGGTACCTAGCCAGGTGGATGGTAGGTTCGAACATCTGGAGTAAATAATTATGAAATGTACCCATATAATCCCAAAACGGCCTAGGTTGAGCCCCTCTTTGTTCTAATCTTTCCCATTTACTTTTCGGCTTCGCCTCTCCCTCTGTGCCTCGTCGGCGGATTCTAGGTTGTCTCTCTCAGCCTGCTGCCTACATCTCCTGAGCTTATTCCTCGTCCTTCATCGTCATCTCTTTTTATTTTATTTTTTTTTCCCTCTTCCTCGACAATCTTCTTCCTCTTTATTTTTTTCCTGCTCTCTCCCCTCCTCCTCTTTCCTCCGCGTCGCTTCGAATCACCCAACATATTCTTTTTTTTTTTTTTTGGATACATTTTGTCGTTTCTGCAGTGACCTGCAATCAGGCTACCTACCCACCTGCGCTGCACTCCTGCAACCACACCGCATCACCCACCCAGCTGCGACAACAACAACAACGGCCCGCCTGGACTCGCCGTTTCGCCTCGCAATAGATATACTCTGGGTCCTGCCAGCTTGCTAGAGTATACTTTTGCTCGCTCGAAGCTGTTCAATCTTGTCATGGAATCTCTTTAATTCCCTCTCCAACAAACAACGCTTTCGCTGTCTGCTGCTGCAGGCTTAGCGTGCCCGTCATCGCCAATACCATCCCACGCGACTGGTCACTGGTAGCAGCAACACCACCACCACCACCGCCACAACGACAACGACGACGCAGATCTGCAATCTGGCCAGCCGCTATGGCATCCCTCGCCAAACAAAAAGCCACCGCTGGCGTCTCCCACGACTCGACGCACTCGTCCAAACTTCGTGGCCGCACAATTGTCAAGCCCATTTTGAAAAAACTCAACTCGCACTCCACCTCTGACAGAGGATCCTTGGATCTCGATCCTGCCTGGGACGACCTACCCTCCCCCCTCATCCGCCCCTCTGCCGAATATGACTGCAGCTACGCTGATGCCACCGGCACGCTTCCTTACCACCACTCGGGCGCCTACGACGTCTCTGCTGCCGCCACGACCGCTGCTGATGCTTTTCGATCCCGCGATGTGAGCTTCTCGACTTCGGCATCCCTCGAGTACCCTACTTGGCGCTCCAAAAACAAGTACTCCCACATGCGATCAGCCAGTGGCACCTCGCATACCTCGTCCATTGCCACAAATGTCAGCGCCCGCAACGGAACCTTTGTGCACCCATTTCAGCAAACTCCCAGGACCGCCACACCTTCTCTGTCTTACGCCAACTCCATCGCCTCCATCGACGCGTCCGCACCAGTTTCCCGCGAGTATGCCTCCACCATCACCGAATACGACGACCTTATTTCAACCGCCACCTCCTCCTCTGCGAATCTACCTCCTCGCACCACTTCTCTCACCAGATCAGCCACCTTTTCGCCGCCTTCTCGCTTCCGTGGACCCTCGCTGGACGAATCCCACCCCTCCCTGACCCTGTCAGACGGCAGCCACACGCCTAGGCAGATTCCCACCAGCCGCTCCAACTCTGTAGCCACAGCAGTGTACATGCCCGAATCCACAACCCATGATTCTGGTCTTTCTCCCACTTCTTGCCAGATGCCACCCATGTCAACTTCCATCTCTTCTTCTGGGACTCCCACATCCTCTTCGCCCTTGTCGCCTCTACGCAGCTCTCTCGACATTAGCGGGTTTCGCCTGCGCTCTCGCAGCGAGGTCGACACCCGCACGCACCAGGAGCAGGTCCGCGAGGCTCGTCGCAAGTTTCAGGAAAAGGAAAAGGCCAAAGACGAAAAGCTTGCCCAAAAGCAGCTGCGCCGTCGCGAACGTGCCGACCAAACTCGTGATCGCGCAAAGATTCGCAAGAGCACTACTGGCTCTACATGCACGGCCAAGTCATCCGCCACCACCGGCCGCTATACTGCTAGCCATGTCACCAACGAGTATTCTCATGAAAAGTCCGACTTTGCCAACACTGGTGCCTACGATGATGTTGCTGCCGGTCAAACTCCCGCCAGGGCCGATGAAGTCCAGTTCCAGCGACCACAGCGTCGCAAGGGCGCCAAGCACAAGACCAACGGCGCCTGGACCGCCTTTATGCTCTGGCTCCGAACTCGGTTGCTCAGACTGGGCAGGCACTAGGAGCCGCCCATTCCGAGACATCCTTCTCCATTCCGGGATCCTGGCACGCATCTACCAACCGACCATTTGACCCCCTCACCTCGCCTGGCCACATCCACTGCTTCATGGCACCAAAGCCTCACATACCCGCCATGGAACCGCCATAACCCACCTATCGTGCCCAACCTTTGGTTCGTACGACAAACAACAGACCATGAGGACGCATTTGTCTCTCCTTCGAATGGTTCTGATTGAAAGGAGCAGACAGAAACCACCCGAGACGTTTCTCAGTCCTGCACTTATATATGCTTTTTCTGCATTCTGGTCTACCTTAGCGTTGCAATTCCTATACTTTTTCCAACGGCCCTCCTATACTGTACTTATGATTCCCTTCACCCCAATCGATGCGTGGCGTTTATGAAGGATATGTTTAGCATTTTGCATTGTTTGTCCCTTTGGTTTGGCGTATGGGACTAACTTTTTTCCATTCTTGTGTGTTTTGGGTGTTTTGCACGGACAACACGCTGATGCGTGGACACGAGGTTTAGCACGATGGGGTTCTCAGGATCTCGGATGAAGAGTCAGATACAAACACAACATGATATTGTCAACATTGCACTTGGCCTGTTTGCCACTTTGAACGCCGTGACTTTGATACTTGTACATTTAAAATACATATACGACTAGATCTTGGGACGCACGTCGAGATTGGACCACCACGGATATCCAAACGGCCTTTGGTTCTGCATCGTGCCCGTAAACTTGGGCGGCCTCTTTTGCAGGAAGCTCTGCACGCCCTCGGCCGAGTCGGTGTCGGGGCACGTGAGGCTGTAAAAGATTTTACTCTCGAGGAGGTGCGCCTCCTCGGGCGACTTGGGCCCCGAGTACATCATGTCCTTCATGACCTGGGTGGAGACGATGCTGCAGTTTTGCGCCATGCCCTCGGCAATCTTGAGTGCCGTGGGCAGCACCTGCGCCGGCTCGACGACCTCGCTGAAGAGGTCGTCAAACAGGCGGTGCGTGGCCGGGTACACGGCGCCGGTGCTGACGAGGTGCATCGCCTTTGACGTGCCAATGAGGCGCGGCAGGAAGAAGCTGCTGCAGGCCTCCATGCAGAAGCCGCGCTGCGCAAATACGAAGCCGCACTTGGCCTGGCTGCTGGCGACGCGCACCGTCGCCGGCAGCGTCATGGTCATGCCAATGCCGACGGCCGAACCGTTGACGGCCGCCACGATGGGCTTCTGGCACCGGTGCATGGCAATGGACACGGTGCCGCCCGAGTCCCGGTACTGCAGCGGGTCCTCGACGCGCTGCGCGGTCACGTTGAAGTCCATGCCCGCGCAAAAGAACTTGTTGGTGGCGTCGGCCGAGGTGAGGACGATGGCGCGCACGCGCGGGTCCTCGGAGAGCAGCCCGTAGGCCGTCACGAGCGACGCGCCCATGGTGTCGGTGTAGGCGTGGCGCGACTCGGGACGGTTGAGACGCACAATGATGACGGGCGTCACCGTCGGCGACGACTCGGGGTGGTGCGACAGCGAGATGTCGGGCAGGGACAGGGTGTTGTAGCTATCGGGGAATGAGGGCGCCATGGTTGCGGGTGTAGTGCGGCCGGGTGACGCTGGTAGACTGAAGAGGACAGAATAATGCAGTTGAGAAAGGAGAGAAAAACCATTGGGTTGGATATAAATCTGGGTTGAGGTTGCTTGGCTGCGGAGCTGTCTGGCCCTGGAAGCTAGCCCGTGCCGAGGTTCGGCACAGGCTATTTGCTGCAATCATTGGCCGTGACGCATGCATCAACCTTGAACCTTGATATGTGCAAGATAGGGGTTTGCATGTTCCAGACTTTCCAGATCAATAATATTTACTGAGCCTAGTCGAAACATGTTCCTTTGTCACGTTTGTCGCACACTCCTGTTCTCTTCCCATTCTACGCCATCCGGGTATAAGTGGACAGTGCCCAAACACAGTGTGTAACCCAGTTGGAACTGTACGGAGCAAACAAGCCCCAGCTGCAGGATCCTGGGGTCGCGTTGGAAATCTCCACCAGCTGAAGAAAGCTCCAATAAACATGCCATCGCATCAAAGGTTTCAGAGACATCTATCAAGCGAGATAAGCAGTGGCAATGCATCTTGCCCTGGATCATGGTCTATGACTGGGACACACACCAAGAAACATGTTATCAGCTATACATCCAAGAGGGCCGGTCCCTCGAGGACATCATGGAATACCTCAAGGCCGCCCACGAGTTTTGCCCTAGGTGAGTGACTCACACACGCCGAGAAACACGCAGTCAGCCCAAAGAGGGGGAGAAGGGGACTGTCATTATGACAAACATTTTCATGGTGCTTTTGAAGAGCCGGGTCACTCGTATGAGTGCCGGGATTGGATGAGCGAGGCTTCCGGTATTCCTGCCCGTCATGAACTGCTCCCATACCCTCGTCCGTAGCGTCTTTGCCTCATTATCAATTTTCTCAGGCATCCTTTTCACCTACGTTCTATTATTTCACCCCGTCTTTTGCACTATTTCCTTGACTTACACAAACGGGGCGTTATTTGGGGCGAGAGGGACAAGCAAGCACACAAGCCGTTCACTCTGTACTTGACGTGAATGCGTTGCTATCCCTTTCACTCCGAAGAAGCTCCATTCTTCTGCAGCAAGCGAGCCTTTCAGACACAATTTCGTCGTTGGAATTTTCCAGCCAAGCAGAGGCCGGCACACAAGAATGACCAACTGGTCGCCCGCATCAAGGAACTTTGGGAGAAGAACCTAGCTCAGCGGGAAATGCTCCGCATCCTCAACGAGGAAGACGGCTATGATATAAAGCCGCGCGAGCTCATGCGGGTGCGCACCAAGAATCGATGGCTTCTGCGCGTTCCCAACTCAACCGTGGATGCGACTTTGGTCCTACCCGACGGCGGGCACAACGACGACCACGATGGCACTGATGACGATAGCGAAGAACGCGGGGAACATATCGATCTCGACTATTCCGTCGCTACTTCACACGATAATAACGACATGACTATGCAGGAAAGTGACAGTGGTAATGGCACTCCCGTGACGGCCCCTGGTGGGAGTCGGTCACGGCGCCGCAGACGGCAAAGTGGACAAGATATGCAGTCGACGACAGCCAGCGGCAACAACCGTTTTCCTTCCGAAATGACCATTGACGAAGCTCGCGATATACTCAGCCTCGATACGGCCACATACCGTACATTGCGGACCAATTTCAAGCAGATATGTCACGAGGACAGCCTCTCACGCAAGACAGAAGCAGGGCCGGAGCGCTGGGCGGCAGCAAAACAGCGTCTCATTGGAAGTTCTCTTGCGCTGCAGCGCATGCTCTGGGTCAACAGTACCGTGACCGGCGGCGATCTCGGTGGCAGCACTCATAGCTTTGATCAACGGCAGCTCGCTCTCGACGTCATCTGCACCGATGTCACCAAACGACTGCGTACGCTCGAGACGCGGATGACACTAGGCGAAGCCAAGGCTGTGCTCGGTGTCAACCCAACCGAATCGCGCGACATGCGCGCTGCGCTGCACACTGTACTGCTAGAAGCGCGATTCGTGAGTAAGTCGGATGCCACGCCGCAGCAGTGGGAGGGGCTCAAGCAGCAATGGGGTCAGCGGGCACCGGTCGTGCAGGCGATTCTAGAGAATGTGTCTGGGACAGAAGAAGCCAAGGCCAAGATGCGTGCGCTCGAGATGGTCGCGAGCGATGTGATGAAGCGGTTACGAGATCAGCGCAGATCGAGGCAGTCCCTGGCAGGGACCAGTAGAAGCAGCCATCGACAAGAAATGCAGGCAGTGAGCAGCACGACGCATAGCTCGCCCAATACGGCGCCTGGCCAGATGGAGCTAGCGGAGAGCCTGGCAGGAAGCAATTTCGACGACTTGTCCGAGGTTCCGCAGATGACATTTGACAGCCCCGGCAGCGACGCCATGCACATGCCCCTGACCTTGTCACAGGCCTCCTCCCTGACGGTCGATGGGTCACAGCAATCGGGGCGTGGTGTTTTGAGCACCATGAACGCCGCCATGCAGCTAAACTCACCGGGCATGGGCGGCCCAGGGCTGCTCCTCTCGCCGGGCAGTCAGGCAGCATTCTTGGGTCACCACCACCAGCCATTCTACAGTGCGACTGCAGTCGCGGCAGCGTCCTCCGCATCTGTTGCCAGTGCTTCGCCGCAAATGTATCCGCAGCCGCCGTGCACGTCTTCTCGCGGAGGAGGGGGAGGGGGAGGGGGAGGAGCTGGGCCCGACGTGCCGGCCTGCGCCGTCTATCTGCGGCTGCACCCGTCGTCGAGCTTTATAACCGAAATGAGCCTATGGGTCGCCACGCTGGGTTCTCACTCGGTGCAGGAGCTGCGGGAGTCGGCCGTGGCCCGATTTCCCGGCGCCGCATGCATCCGCGTCGAGGGCGTCATCAAAGATGGCAAGGGTGGAGAGTTGCCGCTGCAGATTGAGCATGAGCAGGAGCTGGCGGCCTATCTGGCGCATATGCACGGGGCCTCGCCTACGTTCAATGTGCAGCTTGTGTGGAAGGATACATGACATGATTTATCCTATATTGGAAAAATGGGTTGAGGGAGCCGGCTTCCTCTGCTTGTCCAGGTGTGACGGATATGCGTCAGCTCTATCCTGTCTCAACTACACTGCCTTGAATAGAGATTTTTTTTTGTATTCCACGAAGCTGATTGCTTTTCAGTGGCCTTGTTCTATCAGTGCCGATAGAAAGCGTACATATCAATCAATACTGTCTGAATCGCACGCCAGTGTTGGTGCTTCGGAGACCATAGGCGGGGGAACAAGACGGCAGGCGCGGGCTGACGGCAGGATGGATACATTTGCAGGCGAGAATCCACCTGTTCCACCTATTTTGTCTCTTTTTAAAAAGTTCGCTTTGATCAATTTTGTAGTAATAGTGCAACCAAGACGGAATTCTAGTCCCCAGATGCCGTGGTCGTGCCAGTACCGAGCGACCATAGGCGGTGGTGGAAGACCGAAGTCGTTGTCCGGGCCGGACTCCACTCTCTCCACACTGGAGGTGCAGCTCAGCAAACACTACAGGGAAAAAAAAGTCCGCTTCATCCGACATTCTCGAATCCATTATCCGGCCAATTCAACTACCCTGCTTTGCGCTCTTCGGGCCATTCAGAGAGCGCCTTAAAAAGATTGTCGGGGTCTCTTCCCCTATTCTTCTCTCCGACAACCCGCAATTCGCTCGCACCGGCTCGAATCTCCCTCCCCCTTGTTCCCCCCAACATTCAATCTCTCGAAGACGACACAGCCTCCATTCACAATCGATGGCGCATATGCGAGGCGGCGCCGCGCTGCAAAGCGCCCGCCATCAGCTACCACTACGCGCCATAGCCGCGGGCCGTTCGCCCGTGGTCGTCGCGCGTTGGTACAGCATGCAGATTGAGCCGGAGCACCCCAAGCCCCCGCGGGAGGGCAACTCGGCCAAGCTGGGCCGGTCGTTCCAGGGTCAGGTCATGGGCAGCATCGGCGCGCGTCTGCGTCGAGAGCGCGAGCAGCGCGCGCAGTACGAGCAGTGGCGCAATACCACGGATCCCGCGAGAAACTGGATGATTACCTTTTGTAAATCCACCCCCTCCCCCTTCTGAGAAGTGGTTTACCCCCTCTGGTGATGCAAACTAACATGGAAAAAAAGTCTTTCTCTCGAGCGTTGGCGTCGCGTACTGGCTGGGCACGTACTGGCCACGCGAGCCTGAGCCCTCTTCGACACTTCCGCTGCTCAAGTCCAAGGTCCCCTTGCACAATACCAAACTCGAGAACATGCAGGCGGCGTGGGCCGACTTTGTGCGCGTCCTGGGCAAGGACCACGTCAGCACGCTCGAGGCCGACCTAGAGCAGCACGCGACGTCCGACTGGTCCTCACACCGGGCCAAGTCGGACGAGCGGCCGTTTTGCGTCGTGTATCCGAGCTCGACGGAGGAGGTGGCCGAGATTATGAAGATTTGCCACCTGCGCCGCATCCCCGTCGTGGGGTACAGCGGCGGCACGAGCATCGAGGGCCACTTTACACCGACACGCAAGGGCGTATCGATTGACTTTGGCCGCATGGACAAGATTGTGCGACTGCACAAGGAGGACCTCGACGTGGTGGTGCAGCCGGCGGTCGGGTGGGAGCGGCTCAACGAGGCGCTGGCCCAGGACGGTTTGTTCTTCCCGCCGGACCCGGGCCCCGGAGCCATGATTGGCGGCATGATTGGCACTGGGTGCAGCGGCACAAACGCCTACCGCTACGGCACCATGCGCGAGTGGGTGCTGAGTTTGACGGTGGTGCTGGCGGACGGGACCGTCATCAAGACGCGGCAGCGCCCGCGCAAGAGCTCCGCCGGCTACGACCTCACGAAGCTCTTCATCGGCTCCGAGGGGACCCTGGGGCTCGTGACCGAGGCGACGCTCAAGGTCACGGTCAAGCCCGAGTCGACGAGCGTGGCCGTCGGCACGTTCCCCACCATTGGCCACGCGGCGCGCTGCGTCGCGCAGGTCGTGGGCCGGGGCGTGCCCATTGCCGCCATTGAGATTCTCGACGACAACCAGATGCGCTTCATCAACGAGGCGGGCACGACGTCGCGCGCGTGGACCGAGGCGCCGACGCTGTTTTTCAAGTTTGCCGGCACGCCGGCGGGCGTCAAGGAGCAGGTGGCGACGGTGCAGGCGCTCGCCAGACAGGCCGGCTCCAAGACGTTTGGGTTTGCGCGCAGCCAGCAGGAGCAGGACGAGCTGTGGAGCGCGCGCAAAGAGGCGCTCTGGAGCGCCATGGCGGTTATGAATCCCGGGGACCGCGTCTGGACGGGGGATGTGGCGGTGCCGATGAGCAGGCTGCCGGAGCTGATTGACGAGACAAAGGAGGATATGCGCAAGAGTGGTCTTCGGGGCTCGATTGTCGGCCACGTAGGCGACGGCAACTTTCACTGTAAGTGCTTTTTTCTGTTCCTCACAATGAGGGAGCTTTTTTTAAAAAAAAAACCCCCGAGTGGGCTAACGAAGCGGTGTTTTTTTTTTTTTTTCCTTGTGTTATAGCTATTCTCATCTACAGCGAAGCTCAGCGCAAAAAGGCCGAGACGGTGGTGCACCGCATGGTGAAGCGTGCCGTCGAGATGGAGGGCACGGTGACTGTAAGTTTTTTTTTTTTTTTTTGGCACACGAAACATCATAAAAATTGCCGCCTTTGCGTGTTGTTGCTCCGAGAAAAAAATGCTAATCATGATACCTATGCACACAGGGCGAACACGGTGTTGGCCTGGTGAAGCGAGACTACCTCGAGCATGAGCTCGGCGTGACGACGGTGGACACGATGCGGCAGATTAAAAGGGCGCTTGATCCGCTGTGTTTGCTCAACACGGACAAGGTCATTCGCATGCAAAAAGCGGGCAAGGGCGATGAGGTCCAGGAGTGGTGAAGAGTTGGTCACTTGTACTTGTATGTCATGAAAGAAGAAGAAGAAGAAGAAGAAGAAGAAGAAGAAGACGCGGAAGTGCGATGGTGTCGTGCAGTGTATTATAACCCTTCTGTTAGATGTTGAACATTTTTCTCGTGACTTGTTTCCCTCCCCCGCCTTGGACCAAAAATTCATGTATAAATTTCGCACACAACTTGCATTTACCTCTACTTCCCGCGCCATATAGGACTGAACCTGTCTGAAAATAGCGGCTTGATTGCTACCAGCAGAATCAAGTCTAATGTATTTTATACTCATCCTATCTAATCAGGCAGTAACTTGATAGCTTGTCTATAGCGGAATAGTATAATATTTCAGCAAGTAGACTGTACTTTGGGAGCATGCAACCGCGTGTATCTGCTTTGCCCCCCCCCTATTTAAACCTCTGAGGCGGCATCAACCCACCCCCGCGTACCGCCCATCCAGTACACTCTCGAGCATCCAATCATTGCCATCAGTTCTTCGTCGTTGCGAATGCTTAGTCGAATGTCTAGCGGTACGATGGCGCCATTACGACAATGATCCATGGCGCTGTTGCCAGCCAATTCTAGCATCTCGCCACATAGAAACTCCACGGCCGCCGCCAGCCCTTGGATAAACCCCTCGACCCTCAACATGCCGAGGTCACGACCGTCGCTTCTGGAGTTGAGAAAAGCCGAAATCTTGTCCGCAAAGGCCTCTCTACTGGTAATGACGGACGGACTGGATCGAGGATCCGTAATGGCCGTATACATCCATTTGTCGACCGTGTTCTCTTCGTCGTGATGCTTGGGAAACAGTGAGGCTGCGATGGACTCTTTGCTGACGGTGCCATTATCGGTGCTGTGGCTAGTCAAGTTGACTAGTGAATCGAGGTAGCTCAGCAGGGCCTCGTTGATTACTTCTAGGCACGCACTTCTCCAGTAGGCAGAAAGATGCGGCATGGGCTCGTCAGCAGGATTCGGTGGAGGAGCATGGGCTCTAGAAGCTATGAGGTCTGCATCCTGCGCATCGAGAATATAGTCTGAGGCCTCGTACGGCCCACGCAACCCATCATCGGGAGGGACCGTGCCAGACTGTTGATGCTCTTGGAGCTCGCTCTGGACCAGTTCCAGCCCATCCATGTTGAAGCCCTCTCGCAGCAATCGACTCATTCGATCCTGGTCGCTCTCAAACACCCGCAGCGTAGTCTCTAGGCCAGCAAACGTTGTAAACGCAAACTCTGTGCATGTAGTGAACCAGAAAAAGGACCGTGCGGCTTGGTGGTCATCGGTAAATCCGAACCGGCCAAACATATACTCTCCCGTGACCTTCATCCAGAGGCCGTGGGCTTGAGACTTTCGCTGCGGCGGGGGCACATCCTTCCACAAGCCAATGTAGTCCCTGGCATGAGCATAATCGACGAGCCCAAGGCTCTCCCCCTCTTCTTCCCCAGAAGAAAGATGATCAGACTGGTCCGAGTCGTCTGATGCTTCGTCCTTGCACCGCTCGTCATAGTAACCCCAGTCGTAGCGATTGATGGGGAGCACGCCCTCTTCCACAGTCTCGTCACTGTGCCACTGGCTCCCGCTATCGGATTCATAAGGTGAGCCCGACACCCGCAATATCTTGTCGACTTCCGTCTCGGGGCTGACACTGTCGTGGCACACGAACCAGGCTGTACGCTCCCCTGACCGCGAGTCTACAAGCTCGTAGGCATGCCAGGTCCCGTTCAAGGCGGTAATATTATAGTGCACTATTTGCGACTGGACGGTGCCATCTATATGCCATTCTACAGCATTGGGAAACGGCTGCGGGGGCAGAGTCAGGCCGTGACACATGTTGTGTAGGTGTCCGTAGCAGAGGCATCCCGATGAAACGGTGAAGCTGGAATGCGGTTTTGGTGTCGGCTTTTCTAGCTTTTCGGTCATGGTGAGACTTGCTGACGATGACTAGAAAAAAAGGAAAGGGTAAATTATAAATACATTTTGTCAACTTTGTATTCACAGATTGACACGAGATTCGCACACTTTTGTGGCGAGGAGTAGCGAGCGAGGCTTCACCTTAACCGAGGATGTCCACACTGCTGTATCGCCTATATAATCAACCCCCTTATCACACAGCACACACTTCGTATTCACCCAACAGAGGCAGCGTTATCCGACACAGGGGTCCACGACGACAACTGGCTGTCCAACTTTTCAAAGTAAAAGTTTGTGTGTTGGTTACTATTTGGAAGTCATCTCCTTTGCCTGCTGGCTCTATCATATTGGGACGTCCGATGAAAGTAGAAATAAAGACTCGACGATTTTAATAATTGGCAATAGATAAATCTAAAACTCTAATTAGAAACCAAGTAGCTCTCTAGACTTTCAAGTTAGGAAACCAAGCAGCTCTTTAGACTTTCAAGTTACAAAACCCCCCCTTTTCTTCACCCACCTCTTTTTTTTTTTTTTCTAAACCACTAGTTGGGCTTGATAGTTGCAAAAACGGAAAAATCTTGGGACTTTGAAATAGCCATGCTTTGCTCTTTGCTTTTCTTCTTCTTCTTTTTTTTTTATTATTTGTTGAGCTGAGCCACGCAGAACTGGGCAGAGGGCTCAGGCTCAGGCTCACCGGGGCCGTCTTTGATAATGTAGCCCGGGTCCTCAACCTCCAGTTCGCCGTCCAAGATGGTATTTGCCGCGTAGCCTTCGTTGCTGTTGCTGTTTAGCTTCTCCAAAAATTCAGGCACGCCGTCGTCAATAATGACAACCTTGAAGAGATTGTTGGGAGGCGGGCCCTTCTTGTCGCCGGCGGCCACGGCTCTCTTCTTGGAAAGCGACGAGTGCTGCGGGCACTTTTCCTCGAGGCCCTCGGGCTCGGGCAAGTCGTCGCGGTACTCCCAGATGCCCTGTCCGCCAGCTTCCGTGGGAATGTAGTACGCATTGTTGGCCTGCATGAACCATCCGTCCTCGAGCTCGCAGGATCGCACGTCCTTTTCGTCGGTGAACCAGCCCACGGCTTTGGGAGTCTTGGTGACGGCAGACTTCTTTGCAGAGTCGGTATCCGTCTCGATAATGTTGGCCGAGGCTTTGACGGGGATTCCATTCTCGTCCCGCAGCGCGTACGTAAAGGTGCAGTCTTCGTCGTACTTGTTGGCCTTGATCATTGCCGGCTTGTGCATCTTGAGGCCCTGATTCTCGGGGCCGAATCCAGCCGCAGACTTGTAATTGTCGTAGTTAAAGTCGAAAAACTGAGTGGCAACGCCTTCCAGGGGCGGACAGCTGGGGAAAAGCCCAAGACTGTACTTTCCCTTTCTCTTGTCACCAGTATAGCACTTGTCGTCAAAGTAAGGCGTCAGGAAGCATTTTCCCTTGATGGTCCTGGTGTACGTCCAGGTCATGATTCGGCAGATGCTGTTTGGGGGGCAGACTTCCTCTCTTCGGACGTCCTGTCTAAACTCGGTCTGCTTGGAGGCTTCGCCGTTTTGGCCACCAGATGTACGCTGATTGCCATAGACGGTCGCCGAGAGAGAGGCCGAGAAGACGCCAATTCCGCCTGACGCTTCAGCCGTGGCCGAGCCGCCGATTTCCGTCGCCACCTCCTTGTTCCATCCCAGTCTCGAAACATCAACCACTGCCGTAGACGTAGTGATTTCAATCTTCTTTTCCACGGGTCCGGTAATCTGGTCAGGGGCATCAGGATGTGGGTTGATATCCATATATGATTGGAATCCATCTTCTTTGATATTGTTGCGCAGATACATGCACTTGCGCTCCTTTTCACTCAAGCCATCCAACTTGACGAGATTATCAGAGGCTTCCAGCAGGCCCTCGGAGTAAGGAAGACCCTTGTTCAGGGCTCGCTGGATACTCTTCTGATGGCGTTGAACCTCTGGCGCGTTGCGGATCAGTGCAGCCCAGTTGAGGCCGCCCGCGTTCTGTCGGGGAATGATGGAGCCGTGGGCAACGACGGCAGAGAAGGACAGCGTTGTCCAGAGCATCATGTTGACCATGGTTGATGTAGACGGCTCCGAGAGCAGTTTCGAAAGTAGATGATGAGAATTATGAGTTCAAAGAAGAAGACTCGAAAACAGAGCAGTGGATTTGTCTGTATCGAATAGTGGTTGCTTTGAGGATTTTTGAAAATTTCCAAGGCGAGAAGCTCGGGTATAAATACTTGTCCAACTATACGTCTCCTGCTCGAGAACCAACAGCATCATGTTGCCTCAGGATTCTTTGTGGTTACGGGCTCAGTCTGCGGCATCGCCATTACGCCGTGGAAGCACAACGGTCATCTTTTTCGCAAACCACACTGCCGGGTCCACCACTTGCATTGGGACCAAGATTACCTATATTACCTGAATCACTAAATGACTATACACTCAGACGATCAAGGTGCTCATCAGCCGATACTTTGACGGTATTCAGTCTGAATACCCGAGTCATTCTGTTCAACGAACAGATAAAATAGCATAAACATGCTGCTAGTCATGTTATTCGGCATGTCAGCAGCTAGGCATAATGCTCAGCCCCCGGACAAAATAATAGATGGTATTGCTATATACAGGCTAATGACACGACTTTTTCTTATGGTCTGATGAAAGGAAACAACTACCAGTATTGCCGTGATCCATCATGCGCGACTATAACGCCATTGTCTTATCGCCCCAGCTATAAACTAGCGATCATATCCATACACCTTGCCAGTATTCTCGCATTTAGCCGAGTTGCGTACGCAAGTTATAGGCAAGTATTAGAGTTATATTTCACTGTAATACGAAAGTCTAGAAGCCAATGTAGCTTGAGCTACCATGTTTTCTTGCCTGACACGCTGCCCAACATGGGCATGATAAACTGAAATTCATCGGCGGGTCTGGCAAGAGACCGGCTCGGGAAAATTGGACAAGTTGCAGTTATGAATAGAATCAGTAGCCGAAATATGAGTATTTGTAGTCCTGTGTTTGCCTGAATTTCGGAAACTCACGCTTGGCCTTTAGACTGCTACACTCTTTGTGAAGCAGCGACAACAAGTTTGCGTCTGATTTGACCTAGAAACTTTTGTAAGTACTATCTAAGCCATTCAAAAGATTGATGACTAACTACATCTCTAGTTTCTTGTTACTTTCTTGAAACGAGTCTTGCGTAACTCCCTCTGAAGTCATGGAGTTGCCCAAGGTAACCCGTTTTCTATGGTGCTACCTCACTATCCTCTTGGCCTTTGGCCAAGTCTTGGTTGCGCAGCTGCCAAAGGTGGAGCCGGAAATTCCCCAGGATGGTCTTCAAGTTCGACTTGAACGTGAGCTGTTTGCCAAGCAGCAGTCCGTTGTCTACGCTAGCCATCTCGAATTCGATGAAGAGCCAAAGATATCGGATAGACAGTTCTTGAAGATTGCCATTGATGCGTTCAAGGAGATGAGACACATGGTTGATGAAAACAAGCTTGGAAAGAAGAAGATTCCAAATGTCATGACGACGCTCCTCGTTGGCAAAGAAATGATATTTGCGTCGTCGGCAAAAGGCTCAAACGACCCCATCAGAGAAGACGGTCAGGTACAGGATGACCTCGCCGAGTGCGGCAAAGATTCGGGAAACAAGCACAAGAACAACGGAAGATGTGGTGAGGTGATGGCTTTCCACGAATACTATGAGAGTCGTGTCGATCCAAAGAAATTGGGCAAGGATAGCGGCGCTCGAATTGTGGCCATTGCCTTTCCGCGGGATGCTGATCTGGCAACAGCACAACCCGAAATTCTGGCCGCCTGTGGTAGCGGCGTACGTTTCCCTTGAATGAAAGGATACATCTCAAGGAACAGAATACTGACCGAGAATTCAGGATAATTGGGGTTGCAACAGGCTGGTCAAAGACCTCAATGTATTGGATAACGACAAGGTTGCGGCGGATCCGGAAATGGCAGATTTCGATTACAAGAAGCTGAGGAAGGAGGGAAAGCTCAAGAGCATCAAAACCAAGTTTGAAGAGGGCAATGGGTCAAATCCCGCAGACAAGCCTGGCAAGAATAAGCCAAAAGGGCCGCCTCCCAACAACTTGCCCCCCAGACCTAATAATAAGCAAAGGCCGTCCACCCCGGCAGAAACTGGAGACGATGGAGAAGCAGAGGACGACGAAAAAGTCAACAATGGAGGCAGCAAGAAACAGGGACCTCCTCCTAACAACCTGCCTCCCCGGCCGCCAAAGGCAGCTGCGTCGACCCCGGTAGACACGGGAGACGACGGAGAAGCAGAGGACAAGAAAGCCAATGGCGGCAGCAAGAAACCGGGACCTCCTCCTAACAACTTGGCCCCCAGGCCGCCAAAGCAGAGGCCCTCCACCTCCACCCCGGTGGAGTCGGGAGACTCGGGCGACGATGGAGACAAAGGAGACGACGGCAGTGGAGAGAAGAAGAAAGCTCCGCCCCATCGCAAACCGCGGCCGCCGAGGCCACACCACAGGTCAAGGGCCCCTGACCAGGACGGTGAAACGTCGGGCGACGACGATGAACCAAGAGATGCCGGCAAGGTTGCGTCCAGCGCCGGACGGCGGCTGCCGGGTGAGATGCCTGAGAGACACGAGTCACGTCGCTATTTCCGGGCCTAGATATCGCCCCTTCTATGGTCATCATGTATCCATTCTGGGTTTTGCCCTTGATGTAGGACTTGAACTTGCTACATAGTTGTTTAGTTTCTTTAACCTTAATCTTGGAAGAACTAATATGCTTGGCTATATTCACTTTCTAGCTGTAATGGGCGATTTCTGTAGTTTTGATTTTCCACTGGACCCGTATAATCGCGCTTGTTTCAAGTAAAGCTAGACTAACTGTAGTTCATCAAGGCTTAGCAAGGCTCAGCATTTATGCATTTGGATAACATACATAGGACGCCCGGCATATATATCTACATATGTTCAACGGCAGTGTCAATCAAAAGTGGGTCTTTATTGTGGCGTAAGCTCCGGAGCTGCGCCGACGGCCCGAAATTGATTTGTCTGGGAGCAACATCCTCATCTAGTTGGAGCACAGAATATCCCGACGACATCCCGACGGGTGTGAGATTTACCGTTTTAAACGCCACACTAAGCGCCAACCAACGTCAACTAGTCAATTTGGTCAGCCATGACCAGTTGTGGTGTGTCCAATAGTGTTTACAAAATGACAATAGATATTATCACATCTAATCGTTACAAGAACAGCAAACTATTAAGGAATAAAAGACTTTGCTTGCAGAACCCTCATTGTCTAACCATTTCTGGTTTGCATGAAAAATCTTCCTCGTTGCTCGATCAATATGTGGTGGGTTATAACCCTTATTACAGCTCGTGGTGTCATGGCAATTGAAACCGTCTGACTCGACAGCACTCGCATGTTGCCGAAATGTGCCGGGACACGTGATTGCTAGTACCAGTAAAAGCATTTCAGTCGTACAGTGGAGTTTATATATATATATACCTATATATAGGTATATTACGCCGAAAGGCTCGTCTGAGCCTTGCGGCACCTCTACGAATATGTCTGTGTACTAACTTGAAAATATCATAGGGGGGGAAACCCTAGTTAGTGGGGTTGCCGGGTTTTCTGAGTTCCATCTAATCTAGGCCGACTCTGGAATGATTGCCAGGGGTAATGTGCCTTGGCCCCGCAGACGCCCCAGTCTGTTTTCTTTCTGCCCAAACTTGGCAATCTTCTCCGTAACTAACCCGAAAGGCTTGGCTTCTGCGTGTTGCGTGTCATGCAATTGATGCCCATGTTCAAGTTGCCACGGTAAACTGTTTAATGTTTCTTCTACAATAGTACTCACATCTAGAACACATAGGCCTCCCGAACGGCGCCTCTGTATTGACTTGTCGCTCCTCAACTCTCATCTCACCCGGAAACGGTCCGTCGGCGGCCTCTCTTTGTCTCGCCACTCCCCCTCAATCTTTGTCAATCCCTTGAATCTAATACCTAGTAGCCCAACCAAGTCAAGCAGCTTTAAACAGACTCTGCTATTCCGACACAGGGCGTGAAAGGATGGAGGTGACGCCGCTCAAAGACTGGCCGGATGAGCTGCTCTTGTCTTTTTTGAATCTGCTACCCTTGACCGACCTGCTCTCCATGATCAAGGTCTGCAAATCCATCTACGCTGTATCCATACCCCTTGTTTACTCGACTATCGAGACAACCTGGGCTTTGGGCCGCACGCCGCCCGTCGTCCTACTACTAAGAAGCCTCGTCGAGCGTCCCGAGCTAGCAGTCCAGGTTCGCGACCTGCGTCTCGAGGGAAATGGAGTACCAGGTAGACCCGAGCTCAGGGAGCTGCCCGCATTCCCCATCGACGCGACTCTACTCAGCAAGGCAGCAAAGATTATACAATCTACCAAAGTACCGTTTGCCGATCTTTGGATACATGAGCTGCAATCTGGCACCGTCGATGCCATCGTGGCACTGCTCCTCGCAATGCTGCCTAATTTAACGTCTCTCTTTCTCGGGCCCAACTTTACGGTTCGGAGTAGACTCTGGGGAGGCATGCTTCAATGTGCTCTTTGCAAGCCGCAAAAGACTCTTCCTGCATACAAAAGCCTCCGCCACGTCACGTCCAAGTTCAGGGCCAAGGAATACTTTTATACTGACATCTGCAACGCGGCCGATGTTCTACCCTTGTTCTATCTTCCGAGCATCGAGGATTTATCAATATCTATCGATAACCCAGCCGAATTTACCTGGCCCGCTTCGCATGCGCCGAGCCCATCGATTATCTCACTGGATGTCTACAGGCTGCGCGAATCCCGGTTAGGCCCCGTCCTTTCCGTATTAAAGGCACTTCAAAAGCTGCACTGGCACTGGTCTTACCAGCCAGACCTTGACGAGGACGTTAGCAAAGGCGTGGTACGACTTGACACGGCAGCTGCGGCACTCAACGAGGTCGCTGACACGCTCACCGACTTGACCATTACCGCAATGACCCGCCCCAATTACTCGGTCGGCGATTACGACCCTCCTCCGCTAGAAATCCAGGCATCGCTAGATGGCCTGTCCCGTTTGAGGAAGCTCAAGAACTTGAGTCTCCCATGGGCCTTTTTGATGGGCTTCTCGGAATCACCAACCAAGAGACTCCTACGTGCCCTTCCTCCAAGCCTTGAGGTGCTTCGGTTGACGGCGGACTTGGACGATCAAGACGAGTGGGAGTGGGAAGAAGAGGACTCTGTTATAGACGCGATAAAATTCGAGCTTGCGAGCTTAAACTTGTCGCGCCACCCTTCTTTACGTCGTATTATTCTGCCAATTCCTTTCGAGTACAATGAAGTGACTGAAGACCAGAAAGCGGAGTTACAAACAATTGGCGCAAGAGTCGGACTTGAGTTGGGATGGATTCAACAGGCATAACTGAGCCTCTTCATTATTCGAATAATCAAAAATAGAGGCGAATTCTGTCATCTGCTTATGAAATTAGTATTTTGCTTCAAGCTGATCCGTTAAATACTGTCTTGTGTCGGTTATTCAGCTCTAGCGGAATGTGGCTATTAGAATGTATTTTCTGCCGTATGCTTGTGACATAGACCGCAACTTACGCAGTCGACCGCACGCTGTCAGTTGCTGGTCTGAGAGAAACTGTTAGTTCCAATCGTCCGTTCTATGCTGTAGATTGCAAGCCTGCTACTCACTCCCACCACCATGCAATGGCCAAAACACCATCTCATAATGCTTTCAGGTCAAATGCAAGCCGGCCCCTGCTATGCTTGGAGCATCGCGACGAGGCTACGGGCCATCATGGGCACTGAGACCGTGATATACATGGTTCCTCTTGTTTAGTTGTCGATTGCGCGTCCAGTCCTCGATTAGCAATATTTGATACAGTAGGTACTGTTGTGCTTGTACTTTTCACAGTCGGTCGTCGCCGACGTGACAGGAAAAAGCCCACAGAGATGGAGGAGTTCAATAATTTTTTTGCATGCGTCTTGTACATCCTAACCTTTGCTCTGTTCGTGAAGAAAGAGTTGGTGATTGCGATCTTTGTACCTATGCTCAGCTTATGTGACACTGTGAACTACGACTATCGGGTAGGTGCGCATTCCACAAGCCATGGGTGTCGAGACTAGTCTTGGATTCGAATGAACCACTCGAGACTTTTAGAATTCTCTTCAGGGCTGTTTCTTTCTTAAAAAGAGGAAAAAAAAAAACTCGGCAACACGTGAGCGGATTCTCGAGTGGCTGGTGAATGTTGTACGGGCCTCGGGCTGTTCGAAGTGAATGACAGACACAGCGCTCACGGGGTTGTGAATCATCTGACTTTAAAATCTGTTAGCTGAGCTGCAATAATTCCTCTTATCTTTCTATATTCTCTCTCATCTCTTCGAATCGATCAGTATGTTTCTGCCAGCGGGTTTCGCCGAGGAGCTGCAAGAGTAAGCAGCACGTTGAACAGAAGCTACAAGACAGAGCCGCTAACTATGCAGAAATCGGACCGATGGGCTTTTTGTCGACTTGCAGCTTCTTTGTGGTGGCCAAGTAATTCATGTCCACAAAATCGTTCTCTGCTCGTATTCACCTGTCTTTAAGGCAGCTCTGTCGGGCTCCTATCAAGTGTGTAGCGTCCTCAAGCGATGATGCTGTATTCACTGACAAATACCAGGAGACAGACAAGGCAATTTACGAAATAAAAGATAGCCTCTATTCGTCTGTTCTCGCAATGGTCCAGTTCATGTATACAGGCTCATTTGAGGCTCCCGACGAAGATCCGATAGCAACTGAACAAGGGAATTCCGGAGTCTTGCTCAGCGCTGCAATGGTGGCCTTAGCAGACAAGTACCTCATTCCATCTCTTCGAGAATATGCTATCCATTATTTCGAAGAATTTGTGGACAAAGAAGTGCATTTCCGGCCTCTTCTCCTATCCGTCTTTGAAGTATATGCCATCGAGGGGGATGTAGGCGCCGAACTTCGTCGTATTCTGCTCAATCGTTTTCGAAGTGAGTTTGCATTTCACATCGACGAAAGAGGCATGGAAGATCTTTTGCGAGAGGTGTCGAAAATATGTTCTCAATTTGCAATCGATCTCGCAACAGCTTCGCTTTTCAGTGCCCCGACCGCGCGCTGCCATACCTGTCGGGTGTTACTTCACGTGGAGAACGACCTCATCTTGGCAAATTCTAATATTTGTAAAGTCTGCAAAAAAGAGACTTATTTCAACAGACTCGAGCAAGTCTCCGATGAGAGAGGAGTGTATTTTACAGAGAGATTTCGTCCGAGGCCCTGGGCCTGAGAATGACTCGGCCAACAAAATGTTTGTTCAAAAGACAGCTTGACAAGAATATTTGATATTAATTAAACAGTTACTTTCAGTCATAAAAACGGTTTCGTAGCTAAAAAGCAATATATTTCGATTTCTCCCGGGTCCTCTTCTGCCCCCAGTGCCCTTGGATCCGGTTCAACAGAGTCGCATTAGAAAACACATTCCCTATCGCATCAAGCAAGTTGGTTCCGCCCGTCGCTGCTCCGTTTGCCATGCCCATGCCCACCAGGCCAGTCTTTATTATGCTTGTTCCAGCGCCGTTGATGAGCGTGACGAGCGGTACCTTGCCAATCAGCACTCTTTTGCGGAGCAGCGCGCCCAAAAAGTCAATCTTTTCCCCGTGCATGGTGAAGCTGGTGACTTGCATCTGGAGATTGACGTGACCAGCCGGCAGCTCTGACGCTTGGCCGCGGATGATGCGGCCGAGGTTGCTCACGATGGTCGGTATGTCCACCAGGCCGTCAATGTGCACGTTGGTGACGCCCGGCACCAGGCTGATATTGTACGCGAATGCCTCGCCGATTTTAATGTCGTTGACGCTCAGATCGACTGTCGCGTTGCCAACCTGCACGCTGATGGAGCTTGGGTTGGAAAGGCTAACGTTTGCCTGGACATTCTTGTTCGCGACGGGTGGCAGCATGAGCTCAACCTCATTCACAGTAATGTCGCTGAGTCCGCGAAGGCCATTGATCGAGATGGGCCGTTCGAGATTAAAAGTGTAGCGCAGGACTCCGAGAAAGACGTCGAGGCCCTTGACGCGCACGTCAAACGGGATCGTTTCGCTGTCGATGAATCGATCCGCCCAGTCGACAAGGGCATCCGAGTCGTTTACGTGCAATAGTCCTTGTTTGATGTCGATTTTTGTAGCCTTTTCGATCGGGAAGCCCTTGATATCCGCGCTGAGCACGGTCGGTGGCTGAGCTATGGTGGTGTCGTGCAGCGTGAACTCAAGGTCGCCGACCCTGGCACCCAATGGTGATTTGACGGATGCATTGGCGGCGAATTCAATCTCTTTTGAGTTTCTGATGAAAACATCCGCATGCTGAACGAGAATGTTGCGAGAGTTGATGAAGCGTGCAATGATGAGGGGGATAAAGACTTTGAATCTGTGTAGGTAAGGGGGAAATCCGTCAGTCGAATGGCTACTTGCGCTTGGCGAGTTTGACCAACAAGAGAGGCAAGAAAATAGCCAGACCCAATACAACTCCAATGGCGTAATATTTCCAAAATTTCTTAAAGTGTGTTTTGGCGTTCTTGTCGTTGCCCTTTGTCTTTTGCTTTTTTGATTCCTTTTCAGAGGCTGGAGCAGCGGAAGACGATTGGTTGTCGTTTGGGCTTTGGCTGTGATTGCTTTGTGAATCAGACTGGTCACTTTCACTCCCAGATCTGAAAGGATTTTCTTCCTTGGATGGGCCGGCTTCCGACATGATGTGCAAAAAAGGAAAAAAAAAATGATTGGGTATCGTTGAATCAGAGATTAAAGCCACAGATAGGGCAGATCACCTGTCTTATACAGGAGGGGAAATACAATCAGAGAAATGATATAAAAGTCGGGTCACGAATGGAAAGACGTGATATCTACTATGTATCATGGCATTATTTTGTATTTACAGTATCAGAGACGGATGCGGGGGATTGGCCAAGTAGCCGGGTGTCCGAGACCGTTTCAACCCAGCTCAGCGGATCCTTGTGAACATCATGTACTATGTGGATGCTGTTGTTGGTCTCTTCGCGGTTGGCTGGCCATATAATGATTGATACGGTGAATATAAGCTAATCAGGGCCGCGCCGAACGGACAGTGCCACATGGTCGGGGTAGTGGGTGAGTGGGTAAAGAGTTAGCCGGCAGTTGTTGACTTGGCCGGGACGTTGATCCGGAACGGAGACGGAACTTGACGAGCTGCGTGCATGAAGCTCAAAGATACTCGTATGTACCCAGGTATGTCGAAAGTTCCAACTCTTATTTCCCGACTGGGCAATTTGTGGCGTTTGTTGCTGAGATGGGGCGCTTACGATGTTGAGGCTCTTGTCAGGGCCGCCCAACGGCCATGTTTGGCTACACAATCGTGCCAGAACATCGCGCATACCCAGTCCGCGATGGCTGATTTTTTTCCTGCAATTCGTCAACAGATCAATATCGACCCGGGCGGAAACGAGCTGAATTCATCCAGGGCATCTCTTGTTGACCGTGTCCGGGCGGACACAGATGGGCATCGAGCTGGAACCTCCTTTCCCAATTCAAGGTACTTCATTCCTTCTGCTGGCCAGAGTGATTACGGAACACTCCCGTGTCGGTCCAGATCCGGCTAAGATGCTAGTAGGGCTGGTATTAGCACCTTGGATGTAGCCGGACTTTTGTGGTTTTGGCTGGCAACTGACTAGGCCCTCGCACCAGGCTGCTGTGGGTGACGCACCAACACGAGACGTGGAGAGGGGGGCCGGCTTTGCACTTTTAGCGTTGCAAATCTGTGCATGGACTGCTAATATATACACATCTCAGGGTCGGTTAATTCATTCACCATCGGCCGGTGTTTTCGCGTATTTTTCATCCTTTTGGTGTCCTTGTAATTAGCTAATCCAGACTGCCCCACTTACCCATTTAAATGCCCGTCAGCGCATGCCCAGCTGTCACCTGTAGGCTGTAGCCTGTAGCCTGTAGGCAGCCAAGCACACCAGTCTGTGTCATGCGGCTTACACCTCACAGCGGGGTTGAAAGGGTGAAGCGCGTCGCTTGATCCATTCAGCTCGTGACATCACCCTGAAGGTGTATTGGCCGGGCCAACTCGTCCCGCCTTCACATGCCACAAGCTTGAACCCATCGCTAAAATTACCTTCGCATCATCATCCCGCCCCCTCGACGGACAAAGACACAACCGAATCTACGCCTTGATGCACTGGCGGCTAAAGCTTCGACACGTTATCCGCACCTACCCCGCCAAACGGCCGCTTGCGAGGCCCAGCCAGCCATGTCCACAAGCATGTCGCTATTCACCGCACAGCTGCATCCCGGGCGAGCCTTTGGCTTTCTAGGTTGGTGTACTGAGTGTTGCACATCTTGCACCGTGTTGGCTGACTTGCGCCAGTTCTCGGCGCTTCTCTCCATGATGTCCTGACCCGGCTTAAAGCTGAGCCGCAGCGGTTTCCCAAGATGGACATTGTGCACTCGACAGAAAGACCCGTCAAAGATCCAGTCTGCATCTTGCTGCCGCAAAATGGCATACGGCTCCGTTTTGATGGCCCCGAGCAGCGGCTGCGGCTGATCGAAATTACCGACTTTACCAAGAATCGCATTACATTCAAAGACCGCGACCTGGTGCGGCTTCCCAACAGCACCTCGGATCCGGGGTCGCCTATCCCTGGCGAGTCCTCTTCAGGCCCGACCTTTCGACACATATATCAGCGCCTGCTAGGCCCGACCTATGCCGGCGAGTTCATCCCGTCGTCGAGCAACAGGCAGGGCATGGGCATCTACGTGCTGTCGTATCCCGGAGTGGCTTTCAATTTCCCCATGGCAGCTTCCGCATACTCCCCCGATAAGGATCTTGTTTCGCTGCTGTCAGCCTCGTCTAGCCAAGTTGCAACGTCCATGGCCGTCTTCAGCGGAGAATCTTGGGCCGATGCTCGGCCCACGCTGTGGACGGAAGTGCTGCCCAGCGTCAAATCGACTACTGTTTTTCCAAGGACCAAAGACGTTTATCCTGATGAGGTGTCACTAGTTCGAATACATGGAGGAGGCAGGCTGCAAATGTTTCGCAAGTGGACCAATAACGGTTTTTGCATCCAGCTGGGCCAGACTACCCCTCAGGACCTCGTTATGGAGCTGGGGCCCCCAAACGCCATCTACCGGAAGAATGACGAGAAGATGGATGTTCACCAAGGACGGGTAGCAGGAACAGCGAGAGGCAGAAGCGACGGTGCTGATGTGGGTCGCGCGGAGGAGATGATGACGGACACGGATCAGTCGTCGATGAATACGGGCTCGGACGATTCCGACGACGAGCGAGCCGTCAATGAAGAGAGTGCAGTCAATCCTTCGGGGGAATGCTTTTACAATTACTTTTACATGGGTTTTGATGTGCTGCTTTCCAAGCCCACAGAGCCATCCAAGGCCGCACCTGGCCAGTCAAACGGACTCTTGGATCCCATGGCGGTCAAGATGCACCACGCCGATCGGCTGGTAGCGACCAAGATTGTGCTGCACGGTAACATTCCTGGGTCGTACGAGTTTAACCGCCACAGGCGCTGTCGCTGGGAGATTGTCTATCCCGGGCGGGAGGACCAGGCGGTGACGTCGGAGATGGAGTTTGAGCACGTCGAGGCGTTGATGAACGAGACGTGGGCGAGCGAGCTTGTCAAGGGCAAGTCCCAGGCGCGGCAGCGGGGTATGGTCCTTAATCGGGGCTGGGGCAACAGTCCGGGCAGCAGCTGCGAGTTTCTGGGCGGATGGGAAGAGAGCGGCGCACGGCGCGCCGAGACGAACAGTGATTCGACGACGACGCTGTACGGGTTTCCGGGGCTGGTATTTGAGGTGTTGAAGAATGGATACATTAATACGGTGACGATTTTCTGATTCGATGAGGCTGTAGGGCTATTTGCGGGGTTGGGTATGCATGCGAGCATTTTGCCTTGTCCTGTCGTTTTGGATTTGAGGTTTTTTTTTGTCTTGCTTGGCGTTTTGATCTGGCGTTGAGGTGTTTTTCCCCTTGTATATACGGCACAGACAGACCTGGAAGATTGGTATCAATATATCATATTTTGACAAGTTGATTCGAGCGATTAGGCTGTGTTTGAGGCTAGGTAGGGATGCACATGTGGGGAAAGCCACCTGATCGGACTGGGCACCTTGGCACCTTGCCACACGATGTGGTCGATCGAGTCACGAAACAAAGCTTTTCATTTCGACTGCGGCAACGTCCGTGCTTTGCATTAATAGCTGCAACGTATTTATGTTGGGTGTTTTTTTTTCCCTTGGCTGCATGTTGCTGCATTTTACTGTAGGTGGCGTTTGCAGGGTAATAACATCAGGACTACCGCATTAGGCAGCTGAGGGGCTTGCTCCGGCTTTATTACCTCCGACGGGAAGGGCGTGGGTACTTTTTCCGGCCGTCGTCGGCGTGGCTTGCAGAGTCGTCACGACAAAGCTCATGACTAAGGCGGCGAGCAGACTCGGAGACTTTCGAGAAAAAATGGCGGAATCTAGATTTCATATTGGTGGAATCGTATGAGCCCTACGCCATGTGTCATTGCCTGTTTTTTTTGTTCTTTGACTCGTTGCACTGCTAGAGTTCCGGCAGCGGCCCACCCGCCGTTTGTAACTTATTAACTCGGAATGGGCGAGATCCACAACGGGGGGTTGCTGCCATCAGCGCAAAAGTGACGAAGAATGATGATGAATTCTTACGAGGTGAAATCAAGGCTGCAGGGAATATTTTGACACGATGTATATCGCCATTTAAGTAAAATGGATTTTCTCTTTCTCTAGTATAAATATCAAAAAGGTGGCTTGAACAAAGAAGACCTCGCGAGACGTCGGACGTCGGACGTCGGACATCCCACTCCCGTTGGCAGTACGGATGTAGGAAAAGATGGCCAACTTGGTCCTTGCCAAAGTGGGAAAAGTTATTAATCCTGCCCCCACGGCGCATCCACCACGAAACGCTTGCCCATGCTAGTCAGTCACTGGCCATTGATATTTTTTCCTCTTCTATAACTATTGGACGGTTGGCTATTGCCCTTTAACTCCTTAATAATCCGTCGTGAGCCGTTTGCTTTGTTCAGCATTCCGCTCTTATTCAACTTGTATTTTGCCGTCGCACTATGCAGGTCGCACACAACACTGCATGCTGAGACAAACACTGGCAAAAGCAATAAACGGAACAAAAAAAGAAAGAAGGACTCGCCGCCATGTTGCCCAAGACTCACCGTCGCAGTGTAGACGGCACTACGACCAATGTCGATATAAATAAGAAAGCAGACGGCTATGCGACGACGCTCGAGACATCCGCCACTCCCCCGTCACCGACCCGAGACAATGTCTCCAGAGACCAGCAGCACCAGCATTTCGCCGAGGCGTCCTCCGACGCCACCAACCGCTCGTCGCCGCCGCCCTCGACGCCTCCCGACGGCGACGACGGCGCCGAGTTCCCCGAGACCGCCGACGCCGCCGCCACCACCACCCCCGAGGCGCAGCGCACCAAGCTCGAGACGACGCTCGTCATGGTGGCGCTCTGCATCGCCCTGTTCCTGGCCGCCCTCGACATGACCATTGTCACGACGGCCGTCCCGACCATATCCGCCCACTTCCAGTCCACCTCGGGCTACGTCTGGATCGGCAGCGCCTACATGCTGGGCAGCGCCGCCCTCGTGCCGACCTGGGGCAAGTTGTCGGACATTTTCGGCCGCAAGCCCATCCTCATGACCGCCGTCGTCGTCTTCTGGGTCGGCTCGCTGGTCTGCGCCCTGAGCACCAGCATGGGCATGCTCATCGCCGCCCGCGCCCTCCAGGGCGTCGGCGGCGGCGGCACCATTGTGCTGCCCAACATTTGCGTCGCCGACCTCTTCTCCCCGCGCAGGCGCGGCGTCTACTTTGGCTTCCTCGGCATGATTTGGGCCCTCGCCTCGGCCATTGGGCCCATCATCGGGGGTGCCTTTACGCAGAGGGTCTCGTGGCGCTGGTGCTTCTGGATCAACCTGCCCTGCGGCGGCCTCGCTTTCTTCATCCTCCTCTTCTTCCTCAAGCTGCACAACCCCCGCACGCCCGTCGGGGCTGGCCTGGCCGCCATTGATTGGGTCGGCAACGTCCTCATTATCGGCGGCACCATCATGCTGCTCATGGGATTGGAGTTTGGCGGCAGCCAGTTTCCTTGGGACTCGGCCACGGTCATTTGCCTGATTGTATTCGGCGCCGTCACCATTGGGATTTTTCTCGTCTACGAATCGCGCGTCGCCAAGTTTCCCGTCATTCCTATGCGACTCTTCAACACGACAACGAGCATCGCCACCTATGTCACCTCGTCGTTGCACGCCTTTACCTTTATCTCTGGAAGCTACTACATGCCTCTGTATTTCCAGTCAGTCCTCGGCGCCAACTCGCTACTCTCTGGTGTCTATCTGCTGCCCTTTGTCTCCGTCATGTCGCTCATGTCTGCCTTTATCGGCTTCTTCATCAACAAAACTGGCAAATACAAGATTGTCATTACCAGCGGCCTGGCCTGCTCCACTCTTGGCTTTGGACTTTTTACGTATCTCGGTGATCGTCCTCATTGGGACCGCATTGTCCTCTTTCAGATGATTGCCGGCCTGGGTATCGGCCCCAACTTCCAAGCTCCCCTCATCGCTCTACAGGCCAATGTTGCGCCTGGAGACATTGGCGCCGCCACGTCTAGTCTACAGTTTGTGCGCCAGCTGTGCACAGCCACATCAGTTGCTGTCGGCGGCGTCGTCATTGCCAACAGGATGCAGGCTCAGCAGGGCCACCTGACGGCCGTGCTTGGCGCCGACGTTGCCGGCTTGTTTGCCGGTACCGATGCCGCGTCCAATGTGAACCGCATCAAAGAGCTGCCGGTAGATGACCGTCAAACAGTAAAGACTGCCTACTGGAACTCGATCCAGATCATGTTTGCCGTCTTTACGTGCAGCTGCTTCCTCGGGTTCCTCGCCAGTTTTCTCATCAAGCAAAACACCCTGTCCAAGCAGCATACCGAACACAAGACGGGCCTGCAGACACTCACGGCTGAAGTCAAGGGCAAGAAGGAGAACAGCGATGAAGAAACCGGGGAATTTTCTCCCGTGACGCAAACGTTTGAAAAGTAAAATTTGCATGCGACACCGTGTTTGGAGTCTCAACTGCATTTATCCGCACCGAGACTCAACTCGGTGCAATCTTATAGACATGTTGTTGCATATGCATTGAAATAGTGGAGTATTTGATTTGGTGCTTTTGATCTTGCAAGAGTCTTTTTTTTTTTTTTTTTTTCACTTGCATGTAAATATCGATACATTTTGGTATATACTATCGCCGTTTGAATTGTATTTTATCTCATCGTTGCATCGCGACCACGCTTGACCGCTACCTCGATATCCGAATAGACATGACGAATGTAGTTAGGTACCTAGCACACCTAGGTAGGCAACTAGGGTACTTGTTGCTCGCGTGAGGCGCAACGCGAAATCTGCAGAAAACGCCCACTCACTTGCTTCATCTCAAAGAGACAGACAGTGGCACAGACTTGACAAAACTGAGCTGTTTTGTAGATGTATGAGGAATTCCGAGCCGTCATAATTCTATGTATCTTGTTCCAGATAACGCTGCAGTGCTGGCTGACTCTGGACGGTTGCTGGGGAGACGCAGCTAGTTCGTGTTGATATCCGCTGAGTGGCTCCACACTAGCAGCCAGTTATCGTCAATTGACTTGACCCGTTTGTGCAGAAATACACATGGTGCGGCCCAAGAGCACAACACCTAACTTATTAATCACCTTCCTTTGATCCAGCTGCGGCACAGAACCCCTCCCTGCCAGTGCACACATACTGATCGACCCTACGCCTACTTTGCTCTTTGCATACTAGGGGGTTTAATATCAATGCTCCATCTAACGCGAACATCTCGAGCATACTATCCTGAATAATTGGCTCGGCGGAAATTATACCAGGACACAAAACAACATAGCTTTTCCTATCATCCCGCCCTCCACTCCGGCGTCCCGGACGCGTCGCAATCCGGGACCAGACACGAACAAATCGATCAAGCTGGCTCACCTACGACAACGCTCCGACCGGGAGCTAAGCCGGTCAACAATGAGCTCGAGCGTGCGCGTCTCGAGCCGCGCCGCCATTCGCTCGACGACGAGAACATCGACCGCGCGCCACGGTATCCGCGCCGGCGCAGCTTCGCCTGCCGACTCTCTCATGTCCAACATGACTACCAGCGCAAAGCGCAAAGAGCGCGACTACGAATTGGACACTGGTTCCCGGATGAGTACCTTTGGCGGCGAGGAGACCAACATTAACGTTGTGGTCCGCTGTCGCGGTCGCAGCGCACGAGAGGTCAAGGAGAACAGCGCTGTCGTCGTCAAGGCTGACGGCCTCAAGGGAAGCCAGGTTGACCTGTCCATGGGCCCCAATTCGTTGAGCAACAAGACATATTCCTTTGACCGCGTCTTCTCGTCCGCCGCGGACCAGGAAATGATCTTTGACGACACGGTTCGACCAATCCTCGATGAAATGCTTTCCGGTTACAACTGTACAATTTTTGCGTACGGGCAGACGGGCACGGGAAAGACGTACACCATGTCTGGCGACATGACGGAGACGCTAGGCATGCTGTCTGATGAAGCCGGCATCATCCCGCGTGTGCTCCAACAGCTCTTCAGAAAGCTCGAGCTTGACGAGACGGAGCACTGCGTCAAAGTGTCATTTATTGAGCTATACAACGAAGAGCTGCGCGATCTGCTCTCGGTAGAGGAGACTGCCAAACTCAAAATATACGACGACGCGTCGCGAAAAGGGCATGCCGGCACCATGGTGCAGGGCATGGAGGAAAAACACATCAAAGGCCCGAGCGAGGGAATCAAGGTGCTACAGGATGGCAGCTTGAAACGCCAGGTCGCCGCCACGAAATGTAATGACCTTAGTTCACGAAGTCATACTGTTTTTACCATTACCGCATATGTCAAAAAGGTCAACGAAAACGGGACCGAGGATCTTATCAGCGCGGGCAAACTGAATCTTGTTGATCTTGCGGGTAGCGAGAACATTCAGCGTTCAGGTGCTGAAAACAAGCGTGCTGCCGAGGCTGGCCTCATCAACAAATCGCTGCTGACACTTGGTCGTGTCATCAACGCCCTCGTCGACCGCAGCGCACACATTCCCTACCGAGAATCAAAACTCACCCGACTTCTGCAAGATTCCCTTGGTGGCCGAACAAAGACTTGCATCATCGCTACACTCTCCCCAGCGAAAAGTAACTTGGAAGAAACGATATCGACGCTTGAATATGCTTTCCGCGCAAAGAACATTCGAAACAGACCACAACTCAACGCCATTCCGAAAAAGATGCTTCTGAAAGAATTCACCGCTGAGATTGAAAAGCTCAAGACTGAATTGATCGCTACAAGGCGGCGCGATGGTGTCCATTTGTCAAATGAAATGTACGAGGAGATGACGGCGGAAAGCGAGTCGAGAAGAATCGTGGCCGAGGAGCAAGGTGCCAAGATTGAAACTCTTGAGACGAACCTCCGAAATAAAACGCATGAACTGTATTCTTTGAACACTTCGTTTATGGGACTGAAGAAGGATCACGAGGGCACTCGGTCGCAGCTCGATAGTACAAAGGGCCTGCTTCACGATGCAGAAATGGTGCTCAAAATGACGCGCAAGTCACTTGCCGAAGAGACTGAGCTACGCAAAGCCCACGAGGCTACGGAAGAAAAGTTGTCCAAGATTGGCGGTGAACTCATTCATAAGCTCCAGAAAACAGTTCACGACGTCAGTGGACTACACGCGAAGAACAAGCGAAAATCAGATCTACAATCTATCAATAGGGCTGCCTGGAGCACTTCGCAAATACAAGTCTCCGATGTCACGTCCATGGTGGAGCGCCGCGTCGCCGACTTTCAGGATGAACAAAGCGAACACATCAACAGTATCTCGACACGCATGGCGACGTTTGTCGAGGAAGAACTCCAGAAGCTATCGACTACACAGGCTTTTCTCGACGAACAACTCGGCGCCTTTGCCGATTCAAGGAAGCTTTTGCTAGCTCAAAAGCAAAGTTCCAAGGATGAGATGGATGAGGTGCTCGAAGAAATCAATGTCATTCGTGACAGCGTGAAACACCGCGTGAGCGAGAGCTTGCAGGTAATCTCTGGCGCTGCGGAGAAGATTGCTGCCGATGTCGTTGCCGAGATGGGTAATATGCACACACACCTACACAACTCTTACTCTTCATTAGGCAAGGACTTTAAATTCATATTTGAAGACCTTGTTAAACACATCACGGCTCAGCGCAGCGAGTCGGACAATCTTCGGCGCCAGCTTCAAAACGCAACAAATGCGGCCGTTTTGCAGAGCTCTGGCACCGCGTTACGTATCCAGGAAGTCGTTGACGAAGAGCGACGACAGGCTGCAGAAGATCGCCAGAAGCTGCTCGCTCAGATTACGACTTTGATCAATACACAAGCCGAGACGCAAGAAGCGAGATTCGCTGACAAGGTCTCGCATATTCAGAAATCAGTTACAGAGTCCAGTACCACCTTGGAAGGTGCCGTCACTCAATACAATGAGGGCATGGACTCATGGGATGGGAAAGAAGGCGAACTTTTAGAGGAAGTCAAAAGGTCTCGCGAGCAACTCAAGACGAAGCTCAAGGATGATTGGAACACTACCAGCGAGCAGAGCACTGCAATTCAAAACACTGCCAAGTCGGTGCATGCCGAGACAGTGCGTGTGGTCGACGAGCAGATTGACGATTTGGGCTCCAAGATGCACGCACTCGATGATTTCGTCACTCATGCCCGCACAGAAAATACGACACAACACGAGAGCCACGGACAGTCGGTGCAAGCTCTGTCCAACACTGTTGAGCAGTCTTTTAGCAACATTTCGTCCCACTTCAAATCCATGCTCGACAGGGTCAAGAATGTTGGCGAGGAAATGGAGCTTGACATCAACGACATGCGTGAAGCGCTAGAACCGCTCGAGTCGCAACTGTGCCAGCCTTTGACGAATCTGCGTGAAAGCATCTGCAACACCACCCTCCAAGAGTACCAGCCAACGGGCGACACGCCTCAAAAGGCCGTGTACCAATATCCGACTGTCTTGCCGCGGACCAAAAATACTGCCGAGGGCCTTGTCGACGAGGAGGAGGAGGAGGATGAGAGTGTACCGGCATCGCCGCTGGTGATGGATCGCTCTACGGACCAGGACCAGACTGTCGTCTTTGCCGATTTGTCGTCGCCGTCGCAGCAGCCGGCGCCCCGTATCAAGGCAAGCTCCTCCTCGCCAGGCCCGTCAAACTCTGCCAAGATGGCAGCAGCAGCGGCGGTCCCGGCCCCGGCCCCGACCCCGACCCCCAGCGAAGGCCCCGTTACTGACCATGACCAGCTCGGCGCGAGTCTGCGCGAAGTCAACCCCAACGTGACGTCAAACCTGACGGCACCGGCGCCGCCGCTAGGGTTCGAGTCTCGCGCGAGCAGCGCAACGAACACCATGCCTCTGGAGAATGCGACGATGCCCCTGTTTAAGCGCAGCACTAGAAGTGTGCGCGGCGTGGCGGCCGTCAAGAGACCGGGCGTCGCGGCGGAGGGACGAGAGAATGTTCCGCCGTCGCTGACAACGGCGGCTGGCTCCAAGAGAAAGAGCCCACGACTCAAATAAAACACTTTTCTTAATTGTTAATTGATGCTCAAATGAAACCAACAACATCACCATTCGACAAGGCTCCTTGAAGAAGGGCTAGACACCCCGATGACACACACATTCTACATCTTGTACACATTTATTCGAAACACGAGACTGAATCTTTTTTAACCAATCCTCACGACGAAGCGACGGCAGAGGTTTTGACAGAATAAGCTCTCTTGTCGGTTTTTCTTTTCTTCTTTTCTTTTTCGGCGAAGAGGGGAGGGAGATGCAGCGTCTTGTTTAGAACCAAAAAAATTTGGTCGCTCCTTGTTCAATTCGGCAGTGGCCATCATATACAGAGACATTCATGGGATGGGTTTCATTTTTTTTGGCACTCTTTGGTTTTTGTTTTGGTTGTTCTTTTCAGCTGAGTTGGTTTTCTATGCGCGTGATGGATGGATGGATGGATGGATGGATGGATGGACGAGCTGCAGTGCTTGTTTTAGATACCCCCCCTTTTTATTTTTCTAGAAAAGTTTCTTTATACAGACATTCATTCGTGTTTTCTTTGCATGTGCATTCTTTGCTGTTTTTTGACTGTTTCGTTGGATGCTGCTGCTTTTTTTTGTCTGCATGCGTGGCGGTGCACTGGAGCTTGCGTTTCAACAATTGAAAAAGAAGAGGGATAAAGGCAGTGAGTGATTGTTGTAGAAATTACAGCCTGAATAGTATATATTTGTATACTGTACTCTCTCAGACTTTGTTGGGCATGCCCACTTGGATGGGGGCTTGAATTTCACTTCGTTGAAAGAAGTAGTGTTTCTGATATACAAAAGATGGCTTGTGCCCAAGTAATTCATCTACTCAGAGTCCCCAGAGGAACCAATGTCCGCCTTCTTGGCCGGACGATTCCCCGGTGGCGTCGGCGACCGCGCAGTCCCCCTCCTCTTCCTGCTCAGCACGTCCTCGCCGCGCCAGCCTCTGCCCGGGTTAATGGTTCGCAGGAACCTGTCGACATGTACCGCACCCATTGTCTCGTCGTCACTGTCCTCGTCCTCGGCCGCGCCGCCGCCGACGGCATCCTGGTCGCGCTCGGGGTGCATGAGCCGCATGTGCCGCCGCAGGTTGGTCCCCCGCGTGAAGCCCACTGCGGCGCGGTCGCATGACGCCACCGGGCAAAAGAGGATTCCCGCCGCCGAGCGCGACCGCGACCGCGAGCGCGAGCAGGACCGCGAGGAGCCGCCAGGCTGGGGGCTGTGCGGTGAGGTGGCGGCAGCGACTCGCCGGCCTCGGCGCGAGGCACTCGTGCTTGCTTCGCGGCTGGAACGCGCCAGCGATGCTTGGCGGGACGCGATGCGGCGCTGCCGCAGGCTGGCTCTGGGTTCGCTGTTCGCATCGCTATTGCCGTCGTCGCTGTCGCTGGGGGACGAGGACAGACGGATTCGTTCCGGCCGGTAGGTGGTGGTGCGGACGCTGGCACTGGCCCGCGCTGCGGGCGCCTCGTCGATTTGCGTGAGAGTCATGCCCTGCCCGAACAGGTTCGCGCAGCGCTGCGTGGTGCGTGCGATGACTTGCGGTGGGAATCCGGCGAGCGCGGCGGCACCCACCACGTCGCTCCAGTCGCGGAGCCCCCAGCGCCGAATCTTGCGCTCTGCACTAGTCCTGGCCTCCTCCTCCTCTTCATCATTGTCCTCGTTGCTCATGCGGTCTCTATCGTCGTCGTCGTGCGATTCCGGCTCTTCGGATACGGGCCGGCTTTGGAGCCTGCGCTGCTCGCGCACGACGCGCTCGTCGCCCTGCCGTAGCCAATTTTCAAACGCAGCCTCACGATCCTCTGCGGTGGCGGGCAGGCGTCTGTGGCCGCGTTTTGCAAGGCGTTGCTCCATTTGCTCCTGTGTTTCGCCTTGATCGGGTATGTGAACTATCCTAGGTCGCCCGCGGCGTGATCTCGAACCGCCTGGAGAGGCTTCAGACGAAGGTTGCGGTGGGAGTCGCGGACGGCCGCGACCGCGCTTTCCAGTCGGCGTTTGGGCTGCGTCTGATCCATCTTCCGTCTCCGTCTCCGAAGAGTCGGACAGGTAGCTGAGACCAGCCACGCGTGCATTGTGTAAAATGGTGAGCGTTTTGTCCATTTGTGTTAGGATGTGCTGCACGGATGGCTTGAGCAGTGACGTCGAAAAATCATCATCCGTTGAGACGACGGGGTCTAACGTTCTGCCCGCACTTTTCTTGCCGCTCCGTGAAGTGGACTGCTCATCGTCAATAACAGATACATCAGTGGCCTGCCTCACGGTGGGATGAGACAAAGGTTCAGTCTCTGATTCGTCAGAGGGCTCGCTGCCTTTGTCGCCTAGACGAGGCGAAGCCGGAGTTTCGATGGACGGCTCTACTGGCTGAGGCGGCTTACGACGGGAAAAGCGCTCCTTGGCGAGCCGTAGAATCGTGGCTGTCAGTTCTGCTCTCAGTTCAGAGCTTGGCGTAACCTTTTCCTGGTGCCGAAGAGTAAACTCATCATCCCCATCACCTTCGTCCTTGAATAGGCCAGCGGGCGGTATATGCTTCTGCCGCATGGGCCAAGCCGTCCACGTCTTTGGCGGCGCCCAGACACCCTCCTGTCCATCCTCCTGTCCATCCTCCTGCCAGTAAATTAGTATGGGGATTTAAAAAATCAAGGCTGTATAGGAAGCTAAATACCGTTTTAATGGCCAAGTCCTTGGCAGACTCTGGATTCGTCGCGCGTTTCTTCAGCGCAAAGGCATTGTACAGGTGCACGCCCAGATCTTCATCCTGCAACTGCTTCATTGAGCGCCAGAGCATACGCTCTTCCTCAGTCACGTAACGCCATGTCGCTTTCGATCCTCTCCAGCGGTTTGGTCTGTTTTCGTGGAGCTCTTCCGATGCAATAGATGCGATCTCGACGCTGTCGAGATCCCAGTTGGACTCGTGTTGCGACATCGTGGCTTGGTGGAACTGTCATGCGCCAGGACTTGGTTGAAATGTATATAACTTGATTAGATTGCGCATGTGACAACTTGTATCCTTGATTTCTTCATTTTAAAAAGCTCTCCGGTGATAGGCGGTGGCTGTGAGGTGAACATCCGTGGTGTTGCAAGGTGAAAGCGCAACGGGGTTTTGCCAGCCCCACGTTGAATAGCTTGGTCTTGGATGCTGAAATGCCAACCGCCAAACCTGAAGTCATGACTGCTAGCCATCATCACACTCTCGCAAGGAACTTTTGGACTGATATACTCTGAAGATCTTTCATCGAAAGATTGTATCATTTAGAACATTTAATCTATGAGTTTTGCTATACAACACAAGAAATGCAGCCCAAAATTACGCCGATGCCTCCTTCTTCGCCTTTTCCTTCTCTAGTCTCCTTCTCTTTGCTCGCAACTTCTCATCAGCGGCACTCTTTTTGTTATTCGTATACTGCATCTGTTCAAACAGCTTGCGCTTCTTTTTGCTAAGCATGCCCTTGGCACGCTCAAGGTCCTCGGCTTCTTCACGCGACTTCTTGGAGTAGGCTTTGCGGGCGTCCGCCTTGGCCTTGGTCTTGGCATTGACCTTCTTGGAGTCTACAGAAGTACCCTTCATCTCGGCTTCCAGCTCCTCTTGACGCTGTGCGGCTTCGTCTTCTTCTTCGTCTTCTTTTTCCTCGTCCTCGTCAGCATCTTCGTCGTCCTCTGCATCGTCCTCTTCATCGGCATCCTCGTCGTCCTCATCGGCAATATCCATGCCTTCAGCAGTCTCGTCAGCATCAGCTTCCCCGACCTCCTCATCGCTATCGGCCTCAAGAGCCTCATTTTCGGGCTCTTGCTCCTCGAGAGGGACTGTGGGGTCGTACGCGCCCTGCACGTTCTTCACAAATGGACTCAAGTGAGGAGGCAGAGAAGCGCCCGGAGCATACAAATGCGCCTCCTTGAGCTCGCCATCATTGATGCTATCCCAGACCCATTGAGGCTGGATGTATATGCGACCAGGGACACGCTGGTTTTGTGTCAATTTTTGAGAAGTCTGGTTGTCTTCGCCGTCGACGTCTTCAGTAGTGACGGTCTGCACAATGGGTCTATCGACAATATGATGAGTAATGGAAGGATCCAGCTCGTCGGTGGTGAAAGCACCGCCGCCGAGAGTGGCATCCCAGCCAACACGCTTGCAACCAAAGGCCTTGAGGATGAATTCGAGAGGTTGGCGGGGAGTCTCGCGAGAAAGGTAGAAGGTGAAGTTGGAAAAGAGGGAGCCTTGACCTCTGCCACTAGCAGCGGGCTGCAGCAAGACGTCACCGCCTGGCGCAGCAGGCTCAAATTTGTCGAGAGCCCCAGAGTTGTCTTCCTCGTCTTCCTCGGCGGCAGCTTCATTGCCGTCGCCATTGGTCTCGCCGGCGGTCAAGGTCTTAACAACCTTGTTGACAGCAGCCTGGACCTTTGGGTCGGGGCGGTGGGCAATGTCCTCCAGCTGCTTCTGCTCCTCGCCGCCGACTAGAGTCTTGCCCTCGAGGGTGAAGGCACCAAGCTCGGCAGCATTCTCGTCTTTGACTAGGTCGAACTTGGGAGGATACTTGAGGCCGACTGAGGTGTATAGTCTGAAGTTGATGAAGCCGAGCAGGGTCATGTAGAACTCGATAAAGGTACCCATGATGCGGAAGTCGACATCGCCAACGACGCGCTGAGTAAACTTGTAAGGAACTAGCCATAGAATCTCTTCGCCCTGAATATTAGCCTGATAGTAGATACCCTTGATAGAGAGAAACGACTTGGTGAGGCTGCGGGAGACGATCAGATAGTGCTGAAACTCGAGGCAGAGTCTTTCGCATCGTGCAATCATCTTTGCCGGAACGGTCGAGGTGGAGGGCAGATTGGCGAAGAGGAAAAGCATGGACAAGCAGTCATCCAAGTCTCTCAAAGCATCAACAAAGGTAGGGTAGCGTTCGCGGACGACATGGTCGAGAGTATAATTGGGCTTTCCAGTCTTTTCAGGACGGGCAGCGTTGCTGTCGAGACGAGCGGCATCGCTGACATCGCCACGGCCGAGGGCCTTGGAGATTTTCTTCTCAAGGGCTTTTGTGTCGCGGAACTTTTGCACAAGAGGCTCGTGCAAGAGGTACTGGATATCCTTGTAGTAGTAGAAGGTGGTCGAGGCCGTGGACGACTTGGAGACCTTCTTCTTGCTGCGAGGCTCGCGCGGGTAGATGCCCTTCCAGATGCAGAGCTTTCGAAAGTCGGGTAGGCTCAGCTGAAGTTTTCGGATAGCCTGGTTTCGGGTGACAAAGTTTTTTGAAGCGCCGGTCTCGCCCCTCCTCTTGATGCGAGCCATTGTGAGCGGTGATTGTGGTTGCGAAGAATCGTCTTGAACAACCTTTTTTACAACTGGCGGGGCGCAAGAAGTCGCGGACTGCGCTCGACGGCCCGTTCAAAAGTTCAACTTTTTTTCGCTAGAAAATTTCGTGCCGGCAGCCACCGCCTTAGCATGCTTCTAAGATAGGACTAGCGTGATCTGCTATGGCCGCTGTTGGAGCGAGCGAAGCAGAGGAGCTACCTCGGTGCGCAATTCGCGAGTATAGGAGGAATAAGAAGAATGCCAGAGGGGTTCATTATTGTTGGCTTGTCGCAGAATCACTCTCTACTAGTTCACGTAAACCAATGCTTTCGTTTACCGTCACCAATGGCAGCCATATCGGTATATCGATGGGATGGATGCCCCGCTATATAACTGACACAGGTCCTGCGAGCTACTGGGATATGAAGACCGGTGTATAATTACGAAAAGGTGCGTTGCAATCTGAATTATAATGGATTGTTCAGTTTCTGTAATAACGCGTGAGATTTTGTATCCCTCACATTTCCCGGATATTTCGCTTCGATATGGAAACGGCCGTCCATCTTGCTGGCAGCCGACTGGCTAACGCGACCCGCTAGCGCGACGACGTTGACAGGCAGGGGCCAAGTGGCCTTGACACTCTGAGCAAGCAAGCTCTCCAAACCTCGAGCTGCTCCCCCGTTGCTCCCGCGTCCGCTCAAAAACCTACCTAATCGCCACGCGGGATCATGCCATGACCACAACCATGGCGCTACGGAACAAGGCTGGCGTCTTTGTCGGCGCCGCTTTGTTGCGACTTTTCTTGTTCACCGCGTTCCCCCGCCTGCCGGACCTCTTGACGGGCCGCGTCGAGATCTCGACCCCCGTCACCAGCTTCAGACGACGTGCGTATCTCGAACCCCCACCCCCCCCGTCCCCCCCGGCAAACTCGATCCATTGCGCGAGCGCAAGCCTTGACGATTTTTTGTCTCGCAGAAGCTAACATGTCCACCCTCGGGTGTAGTACAAGAGGGTCTGTTTCTATACAACCACAACGTCGATCCCTACGATGGTGGCGTCTTTCACCAGCCGCCTCTGCTGCTTCCGCTTTTTTCGCTGCTTCCCGATGTGAGAGAGTGGCCCGTCTTCACAGCGATTCTATATATCCTCGTCGATCTGCTGAGCGCCAGCGCGCTCTCTGCCATTGCAGACTCGGGCGAAGCCGGCCAAACAAAACATTATACCTCACCGCGACGGGCCAAGACGACCTCGGGCGTGTTCATTGCCGCGGCGTACGTTTTACACACTTACTGCCTTTTTGCGTCGCATCCGACGGATTCTGCTCCCTGGAAGCTAGATGCTAATCTCAAAAGACAGGTTCTTATTCAACCCCCTCACCATCGCTACCTGCCTCGGCCGCACGACCAGCGTCTTTACGACATGCGCCGTCCTCCACGCCATCGCCAAGGCGCTCTCCGGCTCGCCCTTGAGCGCCATGGTCGCTCTGGCATTTGCCTCGTATCTGTCAATGTATCCGATCCTGCTTCTGCCGCCGCTCATTATACTCGCATACGATCGTCAATCCGCGAGGCGTGCCATTGCCAGCGCGCCGACCTTTACCGTTGCGTGCCTGGGCACTGTAACCACCATCCTCGCGATACTGTTCGGCATGTCCTTTGCGCTGACAGGTAACTCCTGGGCTTTCTTCGCGCGCACCTATGGCATCCAGCTGACCCTCTCGGACCTGACCCCCAACGTCGGTCTATGGTGGTACTTTTTCATCGAAATCTTTGACCCCTTTCGCGCCTTCTTCCTCGGCGTCTTTTGGCTGCATCTTGGCGCCTATGTTGGCGGTCTGTCGATTAGATTACGCAAGCAGCCTCTTGCAGCGCTCTCGGTGCTCTTGGGCATATTTGCCATTTTCAAGCCATATCCCTCGATTGCGGACACGACGCTGTTCCTCGGCATGCTCCCGCTCTATCGCCATCTGTTCCCGCTGATGCGCTACAGCTTTGTCGCTTTGGCGATTGTGTTGTACTCGTCGTTTTTGGGCCCTGCTTTTTACCATTTGTGGATATACGCGGGCAGCGGCAACGCCAATTTCTTTTACGCCATCACGCTGGTTTGGAGTTTGGGCCAAAGTCTGCTTGTCAGTGACTTGGCATTTGCGGTGCTGAGAGACGAGCTTGACATTGAGAGACCCGATTTGATTGGCAAGGAGATAAAGCAAATGTAGCGATGAGGTTGATCAAAAATACAAGAATTTAGAACTGGAATGATGCACAAGACTAAGCGTATGGATAGTATGACGAGGGTCTCGATCCAGCTGTAAGATTATAGGCGCATGAATGGCGTTAATAAAGGTACAAGTACATCGTCTATCCAAACCGTACATGTTTCACAGTACATATTATACAAAATAGGAGGGGTATAAAACTTGTGTGTGATCCTTCATCCAAGTAGCACGCTCAGTCAACCTCTGAGTCAATGTCGACAATCTGACCACCTGTTCCAGCACCAGCGGCCATGGGACTCGCAGCAGGCCGAACAGGCCCAAGAACACTATCAAGCATGGAACCGAGCTCGCCAAACTGACTGAGACGAGAGCTACCGGATTTATACGAACGCCAAATCTGCAAGCGGGCGCCGAACGGGGCGAGGCTGCGGTACCAATACACCAAGTAGCCAAAGGCAGCGCCGCTGAAGAGCAGCCCCGTCGCTAGCGACACGCTCCGTCGGTCGATGCCGACAATTTTTCGTTCATAGCGGCGGCGTGCCTCGCTGGCGTAATGCTCACCGAGAACGGGCATGTGCCGAACAATAGAGTCGAGCAGTCTGCCAGCGGCAGAAAGATGGCCGCGCCGTGGCGAAGGAACCCACACAATACTGCTTGTTGATGGAAAGGCGTTTGCCAGTACATCTTCAACGAACGAGGTGATGTGTGGAGCGTGTTCTGCCACCCAATCCTTCAAAAACGCCCGAGGCACGGGGGCCTTTAGCATCAGAACAAGATAGCCAAAAGCCAGACAGTCCAGCGAGGTTAAGCCTTGCCTCGTGCTTTGCTCTTGAAAGAGGCGCGGCGGTTTCTCCGATTTTGATAAAAGAGTTTCCAAGGTGGCCAAGCAATTTTCGGTCAGACTAAAAAGGCGAATCGCAACGGCTTGCTCAGGCGTCATTTCCTCCTTGACCGTGTTTTTGTGCTTGGACGTTCCTGGGAGATGCTTGCGAAACGTTTCCGGCAAGGCGTCTCTGCCCGCAGTGAGATGCAGACCGCCGTGAGGATCAAAGTCCGTGTCGAGCTCTGCGAGGCCGAGATGCTCGACGCGCTGGATGGCCTCGGCGCGGATCAGCGGCGGCACGGTCCACGTCAGGGGGAATCGGAGCAGCGACGAGTACGCGGGCCGCGTCACGGCGGACCAGTTGGCCGCCGAGACGTAGAGAGAGATGTCGAGCAGGGCCGAGGCGTGGATGCTGAGAAAGGCGCTGTAGGCAGCAACATCGGCCCGCTGGGTGGCGTCCAGGTCGCGGTCGAGAGCATCAGCCGGCGCCGCGTTTAAGCCGAGGTATCTTACTATCGCGGCGTAGCCGCTCGTCCAAACCCCGTCATGGTTCAAGGCGGGAAGCAAGCCTTGAGAAGCGGAGGAAGCGCAGCAAAGGTCAGCAGGGGCAATTCTTCAATGTTTCATATATGCAAGAAGGCTTGGAGGATATTGATGAAGAAATGTGGTCCAGGCGGCGGCGGCGCGTACGTATTGAAGCCCACAGGGTGTGTGTATATGTGTGATGCAAGGGAAAACAGATGAACGGAACATACCTGATGGACTCACTGAGGTGTCGTTGCTCGGAACGATGCGGTAACCCTGAGAATCCCGGACCGCATTGTGTAGATATGTGATGGCAGCGATGCATTCGGCATCAATAGAGGAGGCCCCAAAAACCGGGCCCCAAACGTGTAGCTCCAGCATCACGCACTATAGACCTGGAGAGTCTGGCAGCTGTCGTGGATGAAGCAGGTGCGATGATAAAGCCTTCTTTTGATACGCGCGGATGGGTGAACAGGGGATCTGGCTGTTTGATAAATTTTAGCGGGGCAAGTATTTTGCGATGACCGCGCAGCCTGGGCAGTCTGGGCTTGTCGCCCCGTAAGGATTTTTTCCCCTCTCATAATTATTGACAAGATATTAGACTCTGGCGCTTAGTCTAGTATCATGTAGTAAGATTGTTCCCCATATCGGATCAGACCAGGCGTGCTCCTCGATCCCGATGTTGAAAGATGCTCGCACATACACTGTTCAGCTCGCTCCCTTCCTTCATTAATCTTGTCAATTAAAACTTTGGAAAATAATAATGCTTCACACAGAGAGAATTCTTTCCCCAATTTCAAGTTGAACCTTTTCAGTGTCTGTCTAGTTTTGAAGTCGAGGGCCTTGCAACAGCTCTGTTGCCGCTGTCGGTGGCTTGCCACTGTCCCCGCCTGACAGCCTACAGGTCCCTGCTATACTGCAAAAGAGCCAAGCACTCGATCATAATACATCAAGGCCAATAATCATATAACGATTCCTGATTATGGCTATATGGCTAAAATATTGTTTATATAGTGGTCCTGATATTAGAGGGGCCTTGTTTTCCTTCTTTCAACACCCACATGGTTCTGCAGTCGCAGCCGCAGCAAAACGACTTACACGCCCTCGCTCGCCTGATGGGGGCTATAGATACCGCAATCTGAAACACGTATTATGGAATTTCGATGTATACGGTATCAACTGATGAATATCAAGTCATCTTCATTATTGGCTCCGGGGGGGTGGCCGCTGCGACACCTCCTGCTCCACGTGACGCACTGCCACCGTGATGGCACAGCAGCCTAAATGGCTGAGCGATGGTCACGCCGATCGAAGAGGGGTAGAATTTGGCGACCATGATATCACGTTCCATTACAATCAAATCAGCCATTGAGATTGTACGGTTTTGACTTGATGCATATTCCAGCCACAACTGTTCCCCCGACTGACAAGCGCAGAGATAAATAAACGGCAACAAAAAGGGGGTTTTGTTGTTCCAACAATTTGAAGAAACCAAGTACGATCGCGCGCGACCGCAGAATAACACTATCTCGATTAGAATATGAGGTCTCAGATCATACGATTTACACTGCCATCAGATGCTACCGTCTCAGTGGGCACCTTTGACGACTTACGCGATGCAGTGGCGAAAGCCGGCGCTCTCAGCCAGTACTTTGGCTACTCTGTCTCGATGCGAAAACCCATGCGGACACGGAAACGGAGACACGAGATTACCTGGATCATACGTAAGTAATATCTTTGTGGATCTGGAGGGGTAGCATGTCCCATTTTGCCAGTTGATTCCCAGTGAAGAGAAGACCGAGAACACGACGAGTAGTGTTGATTAACTCGCCGTTCTTTGCTCGAATAGAGTGGCCGCAGGAACCGAAATGGGACACGCCCCTGCGTGAATCGTTCCAGGAGCTCGTTGACGGCGAGATTGCCGATGTGACCGTCGAGATGAACGGTAGCAACCACGACGACTTGCTTTCGGGACTTGATGCTCCCGTGTGCGAAGTGGTACGTGTTCAACGTTTTAGCGCAGTTGGCGCACCGTTTTAGCCAAGGGCCGTGCGTGCTCCCCGACGATCAATGATGGTAGCTAATAATAGAGGCCGTCGTTTGGCAGGCGGCTCTACGATTCAAACAGCACACGCCGGTTCTGGACGATGCCATTCTTGAATCTGTGCACAAGTTGTATACAGACTGCTTCGACATGCTAGGCTTTGTCGGCGGCGACTGGGGCTTCGCGACCAACACGACACTTGTCAAAGGCGAGACGGAGCCTTCTGCTCTGCACGCCGTTCGTCTGGCGCGAAAGGATAGGCTGCTGTCGGTTTTCATTCTTGGGTGGGAGAGCATCGAGGTAAGGTTTGGCATTCATCTTTGCTTTGCTGATTCTCTGGTCTCATTAATCGACTGATCCGGACTGTCTAGTTGCACGAGGACGCGACAAAGACGGCACTATTTGCCGAGGATCTTGGCAATCTTGGTCCACATATAGACAGAAGCAGTGGTGGGTGGTATGTCACGTTGCAAAAGCACGAATAAACGAGGTTCGCCTTCACCGTGAGGTACAAGGGCGACATGTATCTTTTTTTATCCGGCAGCCAGCCAAACATTTACTGGTAAACGGCCTGTCATCGAGTCATGGCCGGTTCCCCAGAGTAAATCATCGCCTAACGAAAGGGAAAGCCGCACAGAACCGTACGCCCTGTTGTTCAGCTCGCGGCGTTCGGAGTTGCCAGGCGAGGGAGGGTCGGTGGGTGACTGGTCAAGTCCGCTAGACGTCCAGAGACCGTGAGGAACAGGTACTGGCTTCACATGACCTGTCCAACCCAGAGGCATGTTTGTCTTGCTCATTTCTCATAAACTTAATTTTCCCAACCTCCTCCTGCTTAATCGTGAATAAACTTTATCGGCATCTTGCTTCATCACACTGCGGGTGGCTGTCGTCACAATTCATGCGACCCCAGTCCCTGGGCACACGTCGGATGAACCAGTTCGGGCGAGTCAGGCGGGCAAGCCACCCATGTTTGGGCAGGGCGCACTGTCAATCCATCCCCGAAACGGTTTTCGGGGCTTCAAGTTGCCAGAGGCCTATTGTTATGTGGCGTGATGCTTTTGGCAACAAACGACAGAGTATCGGCGCCCAAGCAATCTCGCTAGACCGGCAGAAAAGTTCGATCGATGCATAATCGTCCCATTTTTGTTTTTTTTTTCAGCTGGAGCCGGTTCACAAAGTTGCCAAAAGTTTGTAGATTGCCTCTGGAACTGGATCGGTTGAAGAAGGGGGAGAGATGACAAAACGAGCGAGGGGTGGCGATTTTTTTAGTGTAATCGGCCGAGTTACCAGCGCACTTGCCTCAACGCAGACTAGTAGGAGCAATCCAGGAACACGAACCAGGTACAGGAGGCTTAAGAGAAAGCCAAGTCGGGAGACGTGGCAAATCTCAGGGGTTTCTGGACTACGCTCGGGAAACAAGTTGGAAGACGACTGAAGCTGCTTTGTGGAGTATCTTCTCTTGGTTCTTGCATAGTTTAATTCTGAGGAGAAAGAACCTGCAGAAGTGGCTTGTCGTCTTCTGCAGTCATGAAATTAAGAGTTTCGACAGCAGGCCGTTTCCGTGCACACCCTCCCTGCTCTCCGCAGTGTCTGATATCGTGGTCGCCGATGTGGGCTTTTTTTCTTTCAGGGATCCGGTCGCCGCGGTGGATTGCTGCAGGCAAGGAGATTGCCATCAACATGTCTGAATTTTTTCTCAAAGCCATCGTGATACTCCTTCATCCCTTGCCTATTTACGGAGTACTACCTGCTGTGTTGGAACTCGGCAGCCACGACATCCCGGCATATCTCACGATCCCGGATAAACGATATAGGCAGGATCAGGTATATGCAGTCTCTTCCCCCTTGGAGTAGCACGCAGGTTCATCACGGGCGGGGCGTCGTGCAGTAATATCATATAGTTATTATTTCAGGGAGAGAGGTCTGCATCGCAAGTAATCAGCGAAGGCCGAACAACTGGGAATAGGGGTCGTGATGATTACGAGAAATGCGGTGTAGTTGCTAGTTTAGTTACTTGTACAAAAAGTCCGAAACATGGCTGGAAGAATGTATCCCTTTTTTTTTTTGCCACTGCTTTGCGTCAAAGCCCATGTCGCAAGGGAATATTACGATAATACTGGTCATTTCCCCACGTGCAAGTATAAATCTTATTAAGAAAGAAAAAAAAAAGTATCCCACCAAGGCCCCCTGTCCGGTACATCAGCCACCGCAAACTGGAAATGAGCGGTACCAATGAGCAGCCCAGTACCACAACGTCATCGATCGGCGTTTTGGGAAGGGGGTTGATGAAGCGCTTTTTTCTCCTGTCGGGATTTTTTGTTGTGTTTTTTCCTCTTCGTCGGACCTCTGTTTTCAACTTGAAACACCCGGGCGCCGATGGACGCGCGATGCCCGTTTTCCTCTTCCCTGTGAGACTGCATGCAAGCCACTTACTTGCCATGGGCCATGGCATCAACCCATTGGCCAAGGGCAACAACATGCATAGTCCCTTTTCAGGCGTTTCCGATGGGCTGCGCGAACCAATTTCCCTCTTTCTCGGCCTTTTGGTCTTTTGTCCGCAGTACCTTTTTACCGATTTGAAGAAAGAGACTGGCCGCGCGTGTGACCTTGTTTCAAACGACAGGGCGTTGCGCGCGCGCGCGCGCAAC